>DWLS01001082.1:0-23943 GCA_018246255.1 Pachliopta kotzebuea | reverse complement strand
TTAAGACTAGTATCGTTTATATTTACGCGAATATAAAAATTGACTGAAACATAATTTTATCAACGTGAAAAAACATATTATGTAGTAACAAGATTTTTTTTGAAAAATAGTTAATATTATCAAGAACTTCATCTAGTAATAAGTATAAGACAGGGTTATAATTTGCTCTAACTTTGTGTTTATATAAACGTCATTAAATCTTCAGGAGTTATACCTTTTATTTTTTTTAAGGCATCTTTAGTATGTTTTAGTAAACAACTTAATATAGCTTAAATATATTCTGTATATGAAACAGTTTTTTTTTGTAATTCTGTGCAAACATTTACTGTGTTTCGCTTTAAAAGCCGTCGTAAGCAATGCAATTACTAGAGGCACAGATGACTTATAACCTTCTGTCTCTAGGCGACGAGCGCACTGTGGTGCTGTGTACACCATCTTATTCATGGGCGAGTTAATCACTTACTATCAGGTGAACGCCTGGTCGTCACGTCGCCCTCGAAAAAAAACTGGAATTCATGTGATAAATAGTTTTAGATATCATAAAATATAAAAACATTTCGTTATTCTATCTAAATGAAGTACTTCAACCATAGCCTAATAGAGTATTCAACTAAAAATGTCAAGTTTTAGAAGAGAAAAGATTTAATTTTGTTACTGCCCGTTGATTTTAATTAAATTTTTGTTGACATAGTACTGGGGCCTTCCCGTCGACTGTCGACTTCGTATTGTTTTTGAAGTGGCCAGACGACGGCACTAAGATTTATCTCTTGGCCCATAAAATTACTATTTCATAAATTTCAGATTTTATTTTTATATACACATTAAGATATTAAGTTAGGCAGTATTTAAGTAAAATTTTTTTGGTTTTCCATAACATTAGTATAACAGGGCTTCTTTATCCTATTATCTACATCATTTAATACTAACGCTATCTTGTTATTTACTCTCACAAAACTGATGTACGTACACATAAGTAAATAGTGTCATATTTATTTTTCCTTATTTCTATCAAGTTTTATATTAATTTAAAAATTGATATTCAGAGGTTAAAATCCAGGAGGCCGTATTAAGTAATTTTTTAACAAGCCATACTTATCACTTTATATTTCTTTTGCTGGACTGGAGGTCCAGACTTTGGAAAGTCTCATAGCAATAATCAATTACGCTGGACAAGTCCCAATTGTACGACGGGGTTTGTTTTGAAACGCTGTTGTTCTTCGACATGTCATTTTCTCCCACTTTTTACACCATTAATTTCATAAATATAAATTTAAATCAACCTGCAAATGTTATCCTTCTCTTTTACTCTATTTTTAGCAGAAGATACACATGCTGTAAAAAAAAATTACTCGAAATATTATAGAAGACAGTATGTGGAATTTACGTTATGAAAAGAACACCATCTGCTACATTGAAATTTTCATCAAATATGGGGCGTAACACCGAGCCATCGATTGAGTACAATTTCCGCATCCTCTTTAACCGATTACGTTCTGGAATGTTCACTTTATCGGGAAAAAAATTGTTTAATTATGAAGCATTGTGATATAAACAACTAAAAATTACAACTTGTACACTTATTAGTCTACAACAGTTTATCATAATTTCTCATTTAAAATGCACGATTTTTATTATTTTTTATTGATCGGCCAATCGCTGTCGACGGTTCATCCTTCTCCAACAACTCTTCGTCTATGAGCAAATCGAAATTACCTAAAGCTTCTAGATTTGGTTGTTTGTTCCAGCGGACATCAGGCACGCCTTCGGGGGGCAGCACCACCGATAAAACGTTGTCAATTAATTTATATTTTAATATTCTGTCGTTTACTGTAGTAGAAGTAAGAGACGGAGAAGCATTCACTTCTACTAACCACGGCTTTAGTTTATTATCAATTATGATATCATAACCATAACATTCAAAACAATGTCTGTCATTAGCCATCACTGATGAAACTGCTTTTAAAGAGTGAACAATACACCATTGCATTGCTGCGAATAATTTATCAGTCACAGCTTTTCCTTTAGTACCTTCCAAATATAATTTTAAATTTTGAACACTCATTTTTCCGCCGTGTATACTATTATAATCGCCACCGTGCTTTTGTACACTCACATTAGTGAGATGTACATACATATTATCCAGCTCTGTTACACTCGTATCATATTTAACTGTACAAAATCTACAAAATCCAAGCTGAAATAAATAGGCTTTAAGAGGCCTGAACGAAGTAACTAGAACGTACAATCGCAAATCAAATTTTTTCCCTCCAATCAGTAAAGGATTGTCTATGTATCGAGATATGACGTAACTCTCTTTACTCAATTGCGGATGAAAGGGAGCCTTCGCTTCGCGTGACCACCTTTTCAACTTGGACAGTTTATTTATAAGAAAAATTCCTGTACCTTGAGACTTTCCACATGGCTTCATTATCCAGGTGCTTAGCGGTGATTTACGGTATTCCTCAACAAACATGTTATAATCAGCGGGTAAAACAAATGTCACCGGCACAAAATCTAGATGCACGTACCTTGTAACCACTTGCCCGTTAGGAAGAACGACTTCCGTTTTCTCAGCTAATGGATTGCCTTCTCTTTCCAATTCCTTACGATACCGTTTGATATTTTTCACTAGCAAATCCTTTCTCGATAATTCGTAGTGGTTAGGAAAATGATTGATCATCTGGTTATCATTCATACGGTATCCGCTTTCAACGCTGAATAAATTTCTACATGTTTGTGTGGATGCCCAATAGAAATTCCATTCGTCGTCAGGTCCTACGTGATGCCAGCCGCGCCTTTCGAAGTTGCTCATTAAAACGGATTTTTCTAGATCAGTGCAAAAGTTTACCCGACATCTTTCCACTATAGGCGCATTCACACGTCCATAGAAACTTGCCGCTAGTTTCTTAGTTTCATGATTCATATTAGTTAAAATCTCGATATCTAATACGATAAAAGAAGAATTTACTATAGAACAGTTCTTACCAAGATATTGAAATATTACCCCGGTAATCTTCAACGCGAATACGATATCTAATATCGATTTAACGAAAACTCCAAGCCTTGGCGACGAATTTATCTTTCCCATTGTATAAGCGTATTTTTATTGTTTACTACATTCTAAACAATATGAAATTTATAGCATAACACGAGTTACATGTAATAAAATACTAAAAATAAAAGAATAATACCTTATTTCATATATTAAAATAATTGTGTAATTTAATAAATGTCAAACATGATATGTAAACTTCACTGTAACCTCTGGTTTGCGTTATAATAAAATTTTCCCTCCAAGTACTCCAAGTGCACGTTTTAAAAAAGATTTTCGATTACGCTTCGCTTAAAGAGTACAATAGGTAGTTTTTTCCCACCACTTTTTTTTGCAATAAAGCAAAACATATTTATAGTAGTAATAAATCTTTCTAGTTTTCCGAATTAGTCATATGCTGCCTGTAGTAGTAAATAACTTACTAAAAGTACTTTTCTAAATACAGGTTTTAACAACTATATCTTAAACGTTTACTTACGTCTTTTATATGTGAATATGTTATTTTTTACTATTAAAATAAAATAATTTCGAGCTGTACCATGTGGGTGAAGACAGACATAAGTTCTCGAACCTGACGGCCAACCTGCAGTAATAGAGGCATTTTTAGAACAAGAAGGTAAACGTATCGCTCTGATGGTGGATCTGTTGTTGGAGACTGTCTAGACAGGAACTACCGCTGCACTTCTTTGTATTGATAAACAGTGTGATATGCAAACGCGTTCTGACTACAAATGCCATGTAGCTAGCTAACTGTGAAATTACTCGAGATACGTAAGATATGATGTATCAAGGCGATGACCAATATATTGGTTGTTTATTATATCTCAGATTTAGGTTAAATATAAACAACAAAACAACGCAAAATTAGAAAAACTTTATTATAAACGTATTCTTTCTTATGTTTACTTACATTATATTCCCGGTTCAAGCTTTTTTTTCTAAACGTTTGTAAAAATAACAATTGTATAATAAATGAAGTTTTGTAGACACAAAAAAGTGCATGCAGTTTTTTTTAATCTTGGCAAATTAACCGGTTTAAGTTAAATACCTGTAAGTAATGACCAATGCCCAGTGACATGGAAAATTCATTAGAATGATAATATTTAAGATACCTGTCATTTACATTAGTCGAATTATGATTTATAGAAATATTAATTTTCATGTAAACTAACACCGTAAAATATATTTTAACTATACTACGTAACTGAATTATCTAAAACCATAGTCCATCTTCAGCTTCCTCCTCACTGTCCGTTACTTGAAGGTCGTCTTGTATAGCGGGTTCCGGCTAAAAAAATTGGTAAGTATTTTAATCATACAACATTATAACTTTAATTACAACTATTCACTTCTTACCATTTTTTATTTGTGTATCGTTATTTTTATTTGGATTAACGTTTGCATAATTTCTATCTACGAATATTATAAAAATGAATTATAATTCGAACATAATATCCATACTGTAGTGTTATGGATATAAGCCGATGTTTTAATTTTAGTATCTTATAATCGTTGGACTCGACGAATGAAAAAAAATATTTAACTTAATAATAAACAAAATGTAATTTCAATACACAAAATATTTATTAGTTTCTACGATCGCTAATGCAAGTAAATAAATATTAAAGCATATATTAGTAAAAAATACAGATATAAGAACAAAAAACATAAAACATGAGTTACACTACGTGCGTACGTGTAGATGGTAATTAAATATTATATAAAAAATTCAACAAGGTATTTTAATATATCCACTTCCAAGAAAACATCCTTCTGGTCTACTCGTCTGGTCGACTAAAATGGCAATAACCTTACCTGCCAATTTTCCGGTGGTTCTTCTTTGAATTGCGGCGTGTCGACTGGTTGTGCTTCCATTATCTGATGCTGATCTATATTCATCTCCGGCTCAATTGGTTCCTCCTGATTTTTAAAACCAAAAATTAAAATATAAGACTCCTACAATTTAGTTGTTAATATTTTTATTGTGTTTGGAACAAATATTTTAATGTGTAGTTAAGGACAAATATAAGAGAGGATAGTTTTTAAGCTTTTTTTGCTCTTATTTATTTAATCTAGATATTTCTTGTTATCCTATTTTTTTGTTTACTTCTATCTTAAATACGTCTGGAAGTGATCCCTTGTAGCGGTAAGACCGCAATCGCCCGCATTGGAATTATCGATTTTAGTTTTACACACTTTATACGATTACATATAAAAATACCACGATAATTTATAAAAAAAAATACCTTCACAACGGGCGGGTAACTGTAGTCAGTGCAATGGTCCAGATCTACAAAGTCATCGCCTTGATGCGGAGGTTCGTCCGGAACTTCACGTTTGATCTTGAGGAATTCAGACGTGTCGAAGCTTGTCTCACCGTGCATATTTTCTTCTGTAAACAAATGTTATACTCATTAATACATTTCTTAATCGGTTTAACTAACGCAGTAATAAATACATTACAAGGCAATTCATTTCCAATACCACACAATATTAAGTTACAATGAAGGCATGGAATGTGAAGCATGCTTGCCCTAAGTACCCTGCCTCCCATGTTTTGACAGCCGGAAAACGATGGTGAAGGTAGGGTAGCAGATTTACATATGAGCGTAATAGCTGCTAGGGCGTATTTAAACACCCTACGATCAAGCAGACTACACAACGTGTAAAGCTGGAATTCACAATCATAGATATTCATAGAAAAAATATAAAACAGATAAGGTTATTGATATTTTTAAAATAAAATATTTAAAATTTCCTGTTGCAACTATATTAAAATATATTAAGAATTTATTAGAGTACGGCCATCATTCTGGTGAAGGTTGCTGAAAACTGCAGCGTAATCAGTGCAACAAAGTAAAAACACTAAAGAAATTAATGCCCATATATCACATGCATATACGGTACAAAGTCGTATATCCTGGCATTCTGTAATTAACTTTTACATTAAATATCTTACCAGTATGTAGAGATAATTCAACCATAGCTTCTGCAGCATCTTTATGCTCTACCTCCTCCAACTCTGAACTACCACTGTCAGAATACTGAAGATCTATAGAATAAAAATAAAACTTTTAACAAATACAACAAAAGGACTTATCACGACTTATCGATAAATCAAAAAAAATAACTTTGTTTCTTTTTTAATGTAATCTTTGTATAATAAGAAAACGACTTTATTATGCATGTTAAATATTTTTATTGATACAAACCTTCTTCCAAGCTGTTTTGGTCCTTCTTAGGTCTACCCCGCTTCCGGGGTGTCGCACCTAAAAAATAACAACGAAATAAATCTAAAACTCCTTAAAGTCATGAAAATTTAATTCCGTTTCTCTTTTATAAGGACAATAAATAATCATAGTCATAAAATTTGTTACAAAGTTTACGGAACCAGTCATTACGGATTCGACCGTATCGTTTTACTTCAAGAGTTTGTTTAAAGAAACTAACGCCACAAAGTATAATGTTAAATAACTACAAATATTTTTTTAACTAAACCATTTCCATTTCTACCATCTCATTCATTTCATTCTATCGTCACTATTTCTTCAACTGTGTACTACCTTGAGCACGTTTCCGAAAACTTTGTCCTCTAAAATTAATTTTGAAAACTCAAGATTGTAAATGAACTAACCTTTCCTTGTCACGGCCTATATTTAAAGTTAACTTTAAAAATTAGGTTTTGTAAAATATTTACATTCTTTATTACGTTATTTACACAAATGTTATGACGTATTAGACAGTTGTAATGAGTATTTACCATCTCCTGTTGAAGTGGAAGGTTTAAACTTTCTCGGACGGCCGCGACCGCGTTTCTCGTCCGCGTTTATACTACTGTCCTCCAACTCGAGGTCCGACTGTTCAGCGTCTTCCAACATCTTTTGCTGTACTTTGGATATGTTCCTTTCCAACTGACTGACATGTTCACCAAACTGCAGCATAAACAAATATAAATTATTTAAAAAATATATTAATAAAGACTATTTTAAGATAGAAAAAAAATTATGTTTCCCGTACCAGCATGTGAAACATATAATCGCTGAACTGTTTTTATTATTACCTGTTCAAGAGATTCTCTTGTGACCTTCAAAATAGTTTCAGCCTGTCGAGTGAATTGTGAATTCACGCCGTTGTAAGCGCGACAATTGTCCACGAGCAGTTGAACATCTTTAAGAAAATCTTCGCGGCTATGATATTTGTGGGCTGTAAAAGATATTTTTTTAATTCCTCGAAGTGACGAGACAAGCTAGAGGTTCGCGTGAGAGACAACATGCCTAGCTATAGCAATGCGAGGTTGGGTACAACGATAAAAACTTTACCACATGGATTAGTTGTCTTGAAACAGGATGTTACGTCTAGTTTCCTAAGAAATTTCAGTAACTATAACTTTCATAAAAGCGGAAAACAGAAATATTTGTTTGACAGCAGGAAAAAGAGCTGGGGTGAAACACACTTAAATCGTCTCCAGCAACAGAATACTACTATGAGTGAACATAAATAAGCAGAAAGTAAATTTTTCATTATAAAATAAATAATCCACATATCGCCTCGGCCATCACGCTAATGAAATTGATACATTAGACTGTTATTTTTACCTAAAATGGGCTAACACGTGAATCGTAATTTCAGACAGTTAAGTTCATAGGTTAAGTGACAACAACGCCGTCAAATGTCTACTGGCGAAATAGCCAAACCAACACCTGATTTTTAATAGGATTGTAGTAGCAAATCAGACTAACATAACAATCATCAACATATAGGAGTGTATGCATGTGTAATGTTATTGTTACAACCTACCTTGTATTTTCTTTCCCATGGTTTCCATATCAATTGGCTTCTTTATGACGCTGTAGTAATCTTTAACTTGTTTTTTATTGACAGGCTTTACAAATGGCCACGCCTCGGGCATCACTTTCAATTTAGTAGTTAGTAAATTCTCCAATATAAATGACAACGCTACCTAAAAGTTAGGGTATAAAAGGTTTACATCTTCAACTACACACCGGCAAAAGTTCCGTCGAAATCATTGTAGCTATTTTACAGACTCGAAAATTTTCTAAAATTTGGTCAATATTTAACTTTTATTGTAAACTCGTAATTCATATAAATTAAGTTAAAAATTTATATTGTGATATTACAAAAACATTTCGATATCACATTACACATCGAAGATGTCTGACCTATGACCCTAATGTCAACACACGGTGTTGACATTAGGGTCATAGTTATTAAAGCGTTATCGCTGAGAGTAATAAAGTCAAATGCTATCAGCCAGAAAACTATCGTTGTTATAGTACTAGAGTGATAGCTTGCTAATAGGATTAAAAAAAATCTTTTCAGAATACCAACTCCATGTGGCCGTAGACTCGAATCCAATCTCGTCGTCCAATCCTATATGTCGAGACCTACATTTCATTAACCAAGCGGTAAGCCGCTGCATCATATAAAATCTTTTATTACCTGATCATTATCATCAAGGAGCGGGTTGATTTGTTTCTCCAACTTCATAAGCTGTTCCTCTTTCTCGGCTAATTTCTCGACACAACGTTGTAACATGCGTTGTGCGGCCACCGTTAAACTACTTGTTGGACCTAAGAATATAATTCGAACGATAAAAAAATTTACATCACACATAACACAAATATACAATTTACTAACCATTATAAAGTGTAGAATTTTCAACGATTTGATTAACATCTGCCAAAAACTCTTCTCTGCTTTGATAATGTTTTTGACGGAGACTGTCTCGTATAGTCTGTAAGTCCATCGGTCTAGACACAATACGGTAATAGTCGGCGACTAACTGTGAAAAATTAAGATGAGTATAAACTTTGGTTAAATATTAATTTACCAACAATTATGTGTAAGAAAAACGTCTGTAAATAATACATAATATATCCCCCATAGACAAAAATTAAATGAGCAGATAAAAGGAGTAAATCCAGAATACTAAGAATAAGAATGGAGTCTACGCAAAAGGAAGGCATGGTACTAAAAAAAATACTGATAGTAGGTCTCTGTTGACAGCGACTATCTTATTAGGTACAATGGCATCACATTCCCTTTCATTTTATCTAATAAAAAAGATATATCTAACAATCAAGGTTATGGCAACACGGTATAAAAATAAAATTAACTTACTTTAGGATTAACAGGGAAGAGAAATGGTTGCACATCAGGCAAATGACGCATATGGTTAAGTACGTCTTCTAATAACGAGGACAGAGTAACCAGAGGGTCAGTACGGCGCCGTTCAGCGGGACGCCGCACCAAGTAATCACATGGCTCGCTCGCCGTACCGCGTCGCTTGTTCCGACCAGCCGCACGGACTTCACGCCGACCCAATCCGCCACGACGTTTCAGGTCCTCCGCAGATTGCTAGAAAGAATAGATGATACTAAATGTTTTACAGGATGAAATTAGTATACTTTTTTAAACAATTACATTGTTGGAAAAGAGAAACCAAATAGTATATAAAAACTGTACGCTTTCGCTGGGTAACAAGTGTGGGTAGGTGTTAAGGAAAACATTTAAAAAAATCTTTTGAAAGACGATTACTCGATATTCTAAATAAACTATAATAAAAGTAATCAACCCAAAAAAGTAAATATTTCTGAGACACGTTAAGCAAAAAACAGCTCACAGGATGTATAAAACAAAACTAAAACTCTCTATGTTAAACAAAAATAAATGCTTAAATTAGACCACAATGAACAGAATTCGCATAAATAAACACAAAATATAAAAAATCCCGTACACAAGTACTATCTTGTGGTAAGTTACATAATTAAGAAAGCATCTAATACTAATATTCACCTTAATTAGTTTAGACGGTAAAGTCAGTTTAGTTCCCTCTACGTATCCGAGGTCGTCGTCTTCTGGTTCCGGCGGAGGTTCACTCTCGTGCTCAGGTGATAGCGGCGCGCTCGCCGTGCCCGAGTACAGAGGGCATGCTTTGTTTGTGCGCATGTGACCCACCTGTCCGCACGCACCGCACTGCTCCAAAACAAATATACAGAACTGTTGATATTGTATCAAAATTCACGATAATTCTGAAGTAAATAAGATTTACTTTGCACATCAATGGAAAAGTCCCATTTCTCACAATAAAAATAAATTTATAAAGACTAATTTATTTATATCTAATTTACTTAGACAAATAAGTTCATTTTCATAATGTACAGTAGAAGAACATACAAACAAAACAGTTTTTTAGGCGGTAGTGCAATGATGCAAAACAGCTGTAGTTTAAGTACTTCTTTGTGTCTTTTATTATCACTTAACAATACTTATGAAGTAAGTAATTATAGTTTATAGAAAAGATTATGTTTATCATAACAATGAAATAAAAACTAAGATCTGTCAGTCATCCTGTGATATTTGAAAAGTCATCTACAGAAGTTAAAGACACGCAGATATAACTTAACCACTGCACTAGACAAATGTGAGTTAGTAGATGTAACCTATCAATGCAAGCCCTTGTTCTTGGAACAACTAGGTTTTCTCACAATGTTTTCATATACAGAAAACAAGCTCAGTCAGGATCAAAAATGCGCTTCCACGCATTAAAAAGTGTAGTAAATTGACCTATGACAGTTAATAAATGATTATTATAACAAAAACATTTAAAACCTTTAGCTTCAAGTCTGGCTTCAGCTTATTTCGACGCCGTGAAGGTGCTTGTGAGTCAGGCTCTTGTTTTATCTGACCTAGAGGGATTAGGCCGGGCGAGGCCAAACCTAAATCCATAGACGAAGATGTGTTGACAGCTGTTAACAGAAACATATATAAGCAACAGAACAAAAGTATGGTTTTTGTAATACATAATAAATACTTCTGATGTAATCCGCAAAGTTAAAAATAACTAGTTCAATAAAGAAATTAAAACAATTAACTTACTATCCATGCTTCCAGGGAATTGGCTAGGTACAGTCACATTTCCTGCAAGTCTCTCTCTTTCTTGATTCCTCTTAATACGCCTTAATTGTTCCTAATAAACAAAAACACCTCATTTCATTAGTTCTGTAACATTTATACAAACAAGATCGTACATTGGTAATGCAGATCAGTGTCACACAATATATTTTGTTATATATGTTATATACTCTTATATATGTTTTTCTACCTATAGTCATACTACAAAACTCACTTGTATTCTTCGTTTCTCCCTCTTCATCTCCTCTTTTTGCGTCTCATCCATAGTGGCAAATTGACGTATAAACGCATCGTCTTTAGTGGAACGTATCTTTGTATACGCCTCGATGACTGCTGCCTTTCTAACCAACTCTACGCGGGTGTACCTCTGTCCCGATGCGTTACGGAACGTACGAACTATACGCAGTACACGTCCTGAAAGAAAAAGAAGGAAAAAATTTATTGAACGTGTAATATCCTTGAAAACATTAAAAATCAGTTACACTTTTTGTTTTTTTAATTTGTCCATGTAAATCCTTTCTTTTGTGTTATAAAGCAAACTCTTAACCAATGTGTTAACTAAAGTAATA
Source organism: Pachliopta kotzebuea (assembly GCA_018246255.1). Lineage (NCBI taxonomy): Eukaryota > Metazoa > Arthropoda > Insecta > Lepidoptera > Papilionidae > Pachliopta > Pachliopta kotzebuea. The sequence continues at coordinate 12,387 of DWLS01001082.1, read as the reverse complement.
ATTAAGCAATAATTTCAATTATTTCTGTAGTAATTTGTTTCATACCATTCAATTAGTGGACTTTTTTAAATTTATATTTATTAAACGACTTTGCACAAAGATTAAAGAATTTTAATACGCAGGAATTTCTTTCATAATCACAAATAGTAATTGCTTCTTTTGTAGCACTGTATGCATATGAAGGTTCAAAAAAATAACAAAACCTTGATTAGACGTCTGCTGCTGATCATTTTGATTAATTTGCGGCTTTTTCTCAGATTGCCCCAGGATCATTTTTCTAAGTTCCGCTCGTTCTGCTTCTTCTCTTTCCAGTGATAGCTGTCAAAAACATAAACGCTTTTACTAGTAAATATATCAAAACCTAGTAATTGGTGGTCTTGATTAATATAAACATTGGTCTATATCCAAACTGAAATTAAATCAGCCGAGAGACATCTACCGGTAGACAAGCTTTTCCCAAAGATATCCACACTGGTCGGTTATGCGCTGACCACAACAGCAATCTATTGCGACCTTAATCAGATTCACAGTCTATTTAATTTATACTAAAACAAGTTATCTTTGATGCTGAAGACTATTTAGGCAGGTAGCACAGCAGCTCCTAATCGATTACGAAATACTAGTAGTCACATTACAGAGTTCCGGTTTCAAAAGCGTAATAATATAATACCTGTTCGGTTGTTTTCTTGTTAGCTAACATATTTTCTAAGTTCTTCCCCATCTCCTCCAAATCGGACTCCTCACTAACAGAACTCTCTGCTTCGTCGGTACTGAGCACTTCTGTGCTTGTTAATACTCGATTTTGGAGTTCAAATATACGCTGACACTCTTCTTTATATCTATATAGCATTCACATATAAATATAATTAAAATTAATATTACTATAGTATGAAAAAACGTATAACACAATCGATCATAATTATTTATCACCTATATTGATTTCTGACAGACTAAGCTTTAGGGAAAAGAAAACATCACAAAGAAATCAACATGTTCCGAAAACAACTTTTCTCTACATGTGACATCCACTGGCCGGAGTTGCAAGCATCAAGAGAACTATTTACATTTAATTACCTCATCAGCTAAATAAAAATAATCAACAGCATTAAATAATCCTTATTGTAAAATCGGAAAAAAATAACGCGAATTAAAGTTATACGTGTTTGGTTACCTCTCTTGGTGTTCTGCAATTGAGAACCGATTTCCTCTTGAAAATTTGGTCATACCTTCTTCGCCGGCTTTTGCTTTCTCGGTTGACAAAGTTCTGACAACATCAATAACTTCCCATCTTGACAATTTTTTAATCTGTAAAATATAATAACTTAAATAAAAAACAACAAATTATAAACGATTTTATAGGAAATATTCATAGCGGATCGATTTTATTCAAGTTTTTAAATGGCTTCCAAAAAACATTGGAGGAAAGGAATAAATATATTTTTATTATTATTATTTTATTTATTTTATTGGAGCCAGTAATACTAAAAATGAATTGATTGTAAAAACTTAATATAAAAACTTTTTTCTTACTTCTTCTTCAGGCACGCCAAATTTCCTTAACAATGCCTTGGCATTATTCAAACTTAGCCTCCTAAGATCCGCGTCTGTGCCAGTTACAGTTCTCTTTGGCTGCTGCTCTTCGTTAGGCTGCTGTGTTGGCTTATTTGGCATACGCACGTAAGAGAAACCCTCGCCACATCCCGTGGGATCAGCAGGACCAGTAAGTTGGAGTAAACACTTGCCACGCATGGCTTGAATGTAAGCCCGAGTTGTGTTCCATGGCGCTACTTTCACCTAGTAATAAATATAAATTAGCATATTATTGTTATAATATCTAAATAAACACGCTCCGTTAACGTTCCTTCTCTTCGATAGAATTAAGCTTATTCATAAACCACATCATCCAAGGCATCGCATGTCCCCAAAACTTATATTTAGAACATGTCTCACTTCACAATGATGTTCTTAGATGCCAAACTCAGTGGGGATCAAACCCTCGAGTCCATGTGACCTATAGCAAGTATTACCTCACTTACAAACTGTCCTTAAAAATGTTTATTATTTAATATTACAAAAATTATTTTATTCCCTATAACAAAAAATTTAAATACCTCATCGTCCATTTTTAATTGCATTTCTTCATCATCATCTTCCATTGGTGTGAAAATAAACTTTTCTCCGTAACCAGCATCTTTTAATCTCTGCTCAGCAGCAGCCATACTGAAGTAAGCACAACATTGCTCCGGTGATACCATTGCGCGGATTTCTTCCTCAGATGGTAGACGGAAATCAGGTTTGATTACCCACCTAAATCAAAAAAAATTAGTTAAACCTAATTAAATAATTTAACAACACTTAAAAAGTGGCACTCATTACCATTCTGGCTATGTGCAGATTGGTGAATATCACATATACATGAAATAAATGTATCAATTTGTAATTTAAACAATATAGAAAAGATGTAATCCAATAAGACAAACCAAAAATAAGATAACATGATGAAAATTTCATAGAACCTTTCTATTGCTAAATAAATGTTGTTATATTGTTGCTATTTACCTAATCATTTTTTTATTCAATAACAAGATGGGCAATATCTTCATCTAATGGTAAGTAGTAATTAATAGTTTTACATGAGACATACCAATTTGAGTCCAATCCGGTTCGTTTGAAGTCTGCACACAGCTTCAGACGCTTCCTAATTGAACTCTCGGAATGCGAGGGAAACGCTCTTTTGATATCATCCATTCTTATACGGCGTGGATTATCTCGAGACTTCCAGAATAATCTGTAGATGTAAACCTAAGGAAACATACTTTATTTTAGGGTAAATCATTTATTGTTTCATAAGTATACGGAAAAAGTACTACACCAACTCTACGCTCTGATCGAAATCAGTTTGATTTTTCTTAAATGGGATGATATTTCATTGTCACAAAAGTAAATTTAAGCAGAAGTGTAATTTCGCTGTCAAACTTTTTGTTACTAGCTTTACTGCGTAGTCTCCATATGGCTTGAGATCTTTTAGGTAGATAAAACCGCAACACTCGTTTCAGCCGCCTAATATTATCTTTCAAATAAACCGTTTAGATTTCAAGAGTGTTCCATTTAATGAAGTTAAAGAACTAACTACACTAATCACTTTTGTCTCAAAGAGACGAGCACAATGTGATGCATCAATGTAACTAACTACACGTTGTTAGAAACAGGCATAATACTTATTTTTACATAGACGTCTTCGTGTTAACAAAATGTTCATTATATTTTGCACGTAATGAATATTAATAGTTACATATATTGATGTTGACAATTAACTAATAAATAAAAAACGTATTCTTTGAAAAATATACAAGAAGAAAATTTGTACCTGCAAGAAGTCGCGTACAAAATTATTCGCTCTCTTGGAATTAGGACCCGGGACTTCATACAAAGGACATTCTTGACCCGCCACGAACAATGCGTCAATTTCTCGAATAAAGTATCCTTGTCTACAATTGTTTAATAAAAAGTAATTAAGACACAAAAATAACAAAATTACAATAATAAATTAACACTGGTGGCAGATCTCTATCGCCTGTAACTATTTACTGATACAGAAACACTACTGTGTATTAGTGTAAAGAGCGATATGCCCAGCAAAATTACTGGGTAATAAGAATTAACATCTTATATTCCACGGCGACGAGTACAAAGTGATGAAATGTACAACCTCCGAAATAGCACACATTGTTATAGACATACGTATCACTTTCTTTATAGTTAAAATCCTGATCGTATCTTCACTTCGCCAAATAACAAATTCACATGAAAATCTACATGTGGAGTTACCTACAATATTACATACACATTATTAATTATACACAAAAATCATGCGAATAGGCAACAACGAGTTAAGGGTCTACCTAATGATAAGTGATATGCTTGCCCATAAAAATGTGACGCTAGTTAGGATGGTACACAGCACCAAATTGCGATTATCTTGAGGCTTACGGCGTAAGTCTCGTTACCCCAGTAATTTCACTAGCATACAATAGTCTCTAAACCGGAAAACAATAATGTTTGCACTTGGCAGCAAAATAAGAGCTGCATTAGTGGTACCGGTAAGTTAACAAAGATTGGTTACCTGCTCCTTATAACAAGGAAGTCGGTTTGTGATAGTGTATGTTCATAGATAGGCGCACGGTACATATTATTTTCTACGACTGGTTGCGTTGCGCCTGGTGCTAATATACCTAAGAACGGAGATGTATGCGCATACGCAACTTCGCCGTATTTGAAAGATTTCGGTCCGTTGTCCTGAAAATTTATATAAACTACTAACAAACAATACTATTAATAAACAAGACGAATAAAAATTTAGCATCTAATTATAATTTCTTACAGCGAGGCATTTAAATTGATATTATTTATTTATAAGCGTTGACAGATTTCCGTCACCAGAGTTAAATCCAGAAGGTACCGTTAATTAAAAAAATTTTAGAGTACGCTCAATTAATTTTATGTTAGTCATTCACTAATACTTTTGTTTGGGTATGGACGAAATCGTAACAAAATTAGAAACATTAGTAATGAAAGAAAAATATAATTTTTCTTTTTAAAAAAAATCCATAGTACACTCCTTACTTTTGTGGCAGTCCGTTTGTAATAATTCTTGATTTTAGAGCACATTCCAACTTGACTAATAAGTGGTGGATGTTCTTCACAAAATTCAACCAATATCAGTTCTCCGTCCTTACCGCTGAGGTCCTCCGGTGTGCGCATGAAAAATACGTCACCTCCGCCGGAAGCTAAACGTTCCGCTTCACGTTGCTATGAAAATGTATATTTCTTTTGAGTTAAATACTAATGATGGTACATGTAGAATTGGCGAGAAATAATATTATTAAGAAAGACATGTTTTATTTAATTTTTTTTCTACTTATCTTATTAATAATTATCAATATAATTGTAAGGTTTTTAACCACCAAATATTTAAAATTAAGTTTTATCGCATTATATCAAAACATATATCGCATAAAAGAAACAGAGATTTGTGTTAGCCAATGATGATAAGGAATAAATGTTACATTATTATGGACTATAGTGGTTATGATTTTATTAATCAAAAATCAATAAATAATATTACTTTGGCCTTTTTCTTAATATGTTTTAAAAGAGGTTGGACTGGATGGTGTCCATTCGATGCCAGTGGTCCGAAGGAAAGCTTCCTCATAGCGGGTCGATGGAAAGCGCGCAGTCTACCTGGTCCCATATGGGTTTGTATAAACGGAGCTCGTAACTCGACCACAGGGGTGCTATGCTGTATGAGTTGCCCTCCGCCTACTTTGAGGCGTGGATTTTGAGATTTTGGTTGATAATAGCTAAAAAATAAAAGTATAATATCTCTTTACTTACTACCAAATTTAAGTACATTACAACCCATAATAGATTTTACAACCGACAATTAGTCAAAATTATAAAAATGTTGGCAACAAAATTGCAAAGACCTAGCTAGCATTTGGTCCCATTTTTTTTTTTTGTTGGGTAAACTTTTACGTGATTCCTCTCAATAGTGTAAGAGCGAAGCAGTTCTCTAACTAAATTAAATGCTAATGTTCCTGAAGCAAACTGTCAACAAAATTTCGAGAACCCTTTTTGATACATTACCATAGTTCCAAACCCATTGGCAATTTTTGAGGAAAAACTGGGGTTTTTACATTTTATACAAATCAAGGAGGCGATGGGAAATGCCCGTATTCCACCTAATCACACAATATGGGAATTGGAATGCATGCATGGTACATCTTTCTGCGCCTAGTATTCTGAATGCAGATTACGACACTGTTTACTGATAATGTTTACTGATAACAATGTTTACTGATAATGTATCCGTGACCAATCTAACATACTTACACATCGTTAGATATATTAAAAGGATCTCGATCAGGTGATTTTGGTGGCGGAGGCGGGGCGTCTTCTTGCAGCACGTTAATAACACCCGCTTTCCCTAATAATATCTTTGATTTCTTTACGTGCGGATGCGGTATTTTAACTTTAGGTGCCGGACCTCTTTCTGAAGAAAAAAAAACAGTTTTTCTTTTTTATAACTAAAAAATAACCAAGGCAGGTTGTTTTTCTGGACGTAAATAAATATTTTTGATTAATTTTCAATATCTGTAGCAAACAAAATTTTTGTCGTATATAGTAACTTTTAACTAACCTCTAGTAATTTTGGATGGATCCACGTCATCAGGTATCCCTAAAATAATATTTTCATCATTTGGATCCAATGTCAATATCTTCGGTTTAGGTACGGTTGGCATACTGTCCGCATCCCATATAACCTCATCCTCCCAAGTCCCGTAGACTAATTCCTCATTCTCCACGGGAAAGATGCTGTACCATGTGTTGTCTTCACCATCTCCAGAAGGAGCCCCCGGTTGCCCATTACTAGTTGTCGTTGTTGACCTATTTTTTTTTTATATTTTTAGGCTCATGGTAACACCTAATATTCAGGTTTTTTTTACGAAATGACTTGTAATGAAGCAAAAATGTCCTCTTAATATCTTATTGTACTTGTGGCTTTGAGATGTAGGATGTTAAGTCTACTTACAACAGTAATTTAACGACCTACAGGGCCTATCAAACGTTGTTATAGTAAAATATTTGGACATAATTATTTGACCGTAAAAATAAATGCTAGAAGTTACTAGTCCAGCAATCTCCGATAACAAAAACCTACTACCAATAAAAAAAAATCTATTAATTGTAAAATGTAATAACATTTATGTGAAAGTACGCTTTGTTTAAGCAATTTTATTATAAACGTACAAAGGGTACGAAATTTACATACGTCAAAGGTTTTGGCTGTAAGGGTGTTGGCGGTTGTGGACGTGGATGTGAGAATTGTTGAGCAGTCCTACTCCCTGAAGTAGGCACCCATCCAGCTGCATTGCTTTTACTGTTGAGTCGAGCTAATACCTAATGACAATACCGACTTACAATACAAGGTTATGAGAAACAAAGATTTAGGCTACATTGTAAATATTTTGCCAAAACAGCATTGTGTTGTCCTGCTGTTAATATATCATCTAGTTTTATAGATGTGCACACTTCGCCATCCCAGCCTCAGTAATAATGATATTACAAAACATTGACAGATGAACTCTTTATTGCTAACAAATACATAATGATATAGCACATAAACTTAAATTACTAAACCAAATATCATGTGATATTAAGTGCCCTATTCTTTTACCTTTTTACAATAGACTAACACTTAACCATTTAATACTGTAGTCACTCTTGCTACATAAAACTACTATGCGCAAAAATTCCTAATATCTATACAAAATAGTTATATTTTTTCAATTCAACAACAGCTGACTTATAAACTGATTTGATGATAAAAATTAAGCATCCAATAATAAATGACACTAAAAGAGATGAACAATCTAAACTGACCTTATGTTTAATTTCACTGCCATCCCATATAACGTCATCCTCCCATTGCAATTGTGAAACCATGAGAAATGCATCATCGGGGAAACAATCATCATTATCATTACATTCACTTTCACTATCACCATTAATTTTGTCAGTATCCTTTAATTTCTCATCTGTCTCAGTTGATGGGCCCTGTAATTACAAAATTATGTTTGTCAAGTTTTTATTTTTACGACTAATACAGTATTTTAATGAAGTGAAGATAACCCTCAATGATTAAGGTCAATATCAATAAGAAAATAATTTGCAAATATACTTTTTGCCAGAGTCAGGGTACGTAGATTGTCAAGGTAAGTACCACCGCAACGCCTGGTACTACCTTCAAACAATAGTACATAAACATTACTGAATTTTGTTTTACAAGCAATTGTAGCTAGTAAAGTTGAGGGTTATTCAAGACTTAACATCCCGCCAAGAGTACAATTTCATGAAGTACATGTCGTAACTAGGACAAAGTGGTTACAAACAGGTAGGTGTTTAACTTACTACCAGATTACCAACCTGTCTACATTGTTGCTTCATTAAATATGTCAATCTATTTACATAATAGCTTTAATATTATACAAAGTAATGAACTAAACATTGCTTCCAAGATTACCTTCGCCTTAAAACCGTAATCAAAACCCTCTCCAGTTTCAGGTACATTCAGCATATCATACCACATTTGTGCTGGCCCGAACCGCCAATGTGCCGGTGTTGGCCTTTGAGATTTATCCCCTGAGTTTAACGAATTATTGTCAGAATTTATTTGTTGATTCTCATCCATGGGTCTGAAATTAAAATATTATTAATTTTGTATTAAAAAAAATTATAAATTTTGTCCTTTATTTTTAACTACCAAAGACTATGTCATTGTGCTATCCTATTTCTCTAACATGGTCTATTTAATAAATTTTTTACTTTATAATTATCATAAGCCAATAGACATCTACTGCTTGATAAGATAAGTTTTATATATTTAAATTTTTTCCATAAAAACAATAAGTTGTGAATCCTGTAAGGTATTATCCTTCAGACTACAGTTTTACGAATTTTCATCAAATTTCGTTTCTTTATTAAAATGAGTCTAAATATAAAATAAATTAATGTAAGAAAACAAAATCGTATGAATATTTTAAAAGCGAAACAATTAGTACATTTCCAGAACAATGTTCTTAAATTATTAATAATTATAATCGGCAAAATTATTGTTATTGAACATACTTTAGAAATTTTTCTTCATCATCACTTGCATATTGTGGTTCTTGATTTTCCGGTATTTGCGGTGGTGTATCACTACTTGTGCTACCACTACGTTTTCTTCTTCTGCGTTTCTTCACTCCACGCCATATTTGAGGAAGACTCGACAATTTACCAGGGCCAAATAATCGAGAAAAGAGAAGAACCTGCATACAAAACAATGAAAATAATTTAATATATTTTTTTTATTGTCTTGTAAATGTCATATGATATTCTTTTATCAACATAGTGCTAATATTTAACTTTTTGTATGAGGTTTTTAATTTTACAGATTTGTTGAAAACTTTATATAAAGATTTTAATTTTTAACAGTCATACTAACTTTGTCAGGACGAAAATCCGGAAAGAGTTCTGTAACATCCACATTAGCATATTTAGATGGAAGCATAGCTGCAAGAGGAGTTTCCAATTTCCTAGGTTTCTCTGATTTATGTTTTCTAAAAGGTTAAACAGCAATATTGATTATAATATTGAACTACAAAAACTTAAATGTTCCTTGTATCCAACAAAAATACTAACGGTACAGTTGAAGGTGGTGGCATAAGTCCCCCATCTCCTTCCATATCTCCTTCATAACCTTCTTCATTGTTTTTACGCTCAGCTTCATTTTCTTTTTTGTAATGTAACTCCTTCCAATGTTCACTTGTATCATTACTAACTTCATTCTGTGGACAATTATTTATACTGCCTCTGCTTGGTGATTCTTGATTTTCAACTATTTTACTTCCTTCAATTTGTGCATCCCCACATTGTGCATCCAAATTAGTGTTACCATCTAATTCCTATTAGTTTTAATACAATTTGTTAGTACACAAAACAAATACTAAACATTACAACAAGACCAACTCATTGACAATAAACAAATAATAACTACACAAATAATTTCATATAAACATTCAATAGATAATAATAATAATAAATATTAAAACATGTGTTCCGATTTGGAAATTGATGATTATTTTATAAATATTAGTACACTTACATGACTTTCATAACTTATGTGTTGTGTTTATTATCTAACCATATTAGATTTACCATTATTTTAATTTCATAAAATGTATGAAAAATAATCAAGTACTTATAATAATAACTATAAAAACAACTAAATAACTGTAATAATACTACTTTGTTGGTGCTCACACAGATTATGTGTTAGATTTGTACGTCTTTGTATGAGAAACTGTGTCATAGCAACAATACTACCTTTGCTCATATTTTCCTTAAAGAATTTTCCATAAATATTTTATTTCAAATATATAGTAAACGATTAAACATAAATAATTTTTCATGCCTTAGTTACCATTACATAATTCTCAATTTTATTAAAAAAGTATTTAATTATTACATTCTTGTTGGGAAATAACACTTTATTTAAAATACATGAAAAACCTAATTTAAATAAAAGTGTAAAAATAGTACAATAAAAAGTTAAACTTACACACAAGTACTTTACGTTAATGTGCATTTTAGCAAATAACAAAATCTTTAACACAATGTTGGTATATATTAAATACAATAATAGTAAATGATAACTGTATATAAAAAGACTTTAATTAACATAATAATATGTATGGGCTGATAAAAGAAGGAGTAAAAAATTTCACACTCACCTCATTTTTATTTTCTTCAGCTACATCTTCAATGTCAAAATAGTCTACTGCCGAAGGGCTTTTTTCTGTATAATCTGGTAATTAAATAATATTTAAAATGCATATCTTTAAATATTTTTCAAACTATTGTTCTCTTTACAATAATCTTTAAAATAATACTAAAATATGAACATTTATAATAATATATATATAATCATCTAAATAACTAAAATATTGTTCCATGTTAAATTTCTCTTTTAATTATAGTTATTGGTGCTAGTTTTAAATTTTAGGGTTTTTTCAATGTGTAAGGTAACTATTTATAGTGTTGACTTAAAATAAAAATGTGTCTAGATTTGCAAACAACTGTAATTTTTTTGTACCTTTTTGTTTAACAATATACTAGTGTAATGTGTAAAACAATGTAATGGTGTACATAGGCAAAGTCAAATACTTATTTGATACATCAATGATAATAAAATGTTACACAAATACTATTACATCTTTTTTCTGAAGCTCTTGTAACAATTACGATTTAATAATTTTCTGTTCATGTCTTGCTTTAAATAGAATAGCGGAACTTTTTGATTGTTGTAATGACAAAGTAACAGATAGAAATAAACACTTACCTTTTTCTTCATCCTCTTGATTTGGTTCATCTTGATCAAGCACTTCAGATAACATAGAACCAAGACCTAGACGATTAAGTGAGGAAAGCATTCGCTTTGATTCTCCATCAAGAAGCCCATCATCTTCGAGTTGTCCTCTTTCATCAATGTTTCCAAACAAAAATCCTGTTAAATCCATGCCATGATCTCCTTGGTCATCGCTATCGCACATTATAACGAAACTGTAACACTTTTACTTAATGAATGTGAAAATCATGGTATGCCCTTAATAAGTAACATCAGAACATACATATATATTGCCACATTAAGTTATAAGATTTAATAGGAGCATACAAACATGAAACTTTTTGACAAAATGTGTCAATATTGTTACAACCAAAGTCATAGACTAGAGAGGATAGTCAACAACAGTATCCGTGAATGTTTTTAAATCGATTAAATGTATAAGAAAATTTGTAGTTATTTTTCGATGTAACGTATTCGAATTTTTTTTAAAGTAAATTAGAAACGCATTGACTACCAGATTTGACCATTATGTCTAACAGTATATAATATTGTTTATTACGTTCACTTTTTTTTTAATAAAGGCCGTTATTTTCCCATGTATTTATGGTTGTCATCGTCGCTATCGGATAGACCTGTAATGAATGAATATATTCTTTCAATTATTATTTTAAGTAATTAAAGGAACTTTGTTAATATTTTTATCTCGTCTAAAATTTAATTGCTATAACATTTTTAACACATACCTTTCATCGTGAAGCGTTATTACACTATTACTTTTATTTCAATCAATTTATTAGCTAGTAATTTTCAACACTCTTTAAGCAGGAACATAGTAATATTTGCATACTACTATTTGGCGGCAAAAATAGAAGTTGCGGTAGTACACACAAAGAAAGGCTCCGGCAACAAAAACGTAACTCTTGTAAGTGAATAAGAAATAAGAAATTTTGTAACAGTGAAAACAAAACTGCTTATGTTTTTCCTTTTACCATAAAACAGACATGTTTTGATTATTATTAAAAATTAACTATTAGTACAAAGGAATAAGGAAATTTGAAAAATTAAAAGTAATCATTACCATGGGAATTCCTTATAAAAAATATTTAAAGACCTTTTAACAATTGTAAATTTTGTTTAACCGATGCTAGTCAGGGTCGACTAATGCAGTATTTAAGAGATAAGCTTTGAAATGCTCCCGTAATGAGCTTATACGACCTCGAAGGTGGTTATAAATTCAGAAGAACCTTCCGTTTTCGGTTTTAGGGTGCTATTTAAAATTAAAATGTACATTTTATAAAAGAATTACTTTACTCAATTGCTTTACTGTTTAATCACTTTTCAGGCAAAAAAAATCATAACGTGAGTTAGCTTGAGCCATCGGGTGAAAGGGTTTTTAAAAACTACATGCTTGGGACTACTGCCCCAAGCTATGATGTGAA
>DWLS01001081.1:0-23945 GCA_018246255.1 Pachliopta kotzebuea | reverse complement strand
GTTGTAACGAGCCTTCTGCAGTACCTTTTTGTATGACCTAGCAGCTTGGTTAAAGGCTCTCTTCCTAGATCTTATATCTGGAGATACATATAACAATGTCAGGCTAAATAGAATGATACATACTGCATAAAGTTTGATATAGATCGGAGATCTCCATGATCATGAATTTATAAGTACTTTAAAACTTTAAATCATTGATTTAACATTATGTAAAAGCTACATAATATATTATATACGGCATTCTAATACTCAGAAACGGTGAAAGTTTTTGCTATGTATGGCAATTTACAAAGAATTACAATGGTTATTAAATGCCCAAAACTAAACATATGATAGAGACTAAATAATTACAGTTTTAGTGCATAATATAATTATAATTTTGTATTTCTTTAATTACTGTAATACTATGGTAATAAGCTACTATTCTAAGAAACAAAATTATTATAGTTAAAATCGTCAAAGCTTTTAAATTAGCTGGCAAAAATGCGCTGAAAAATAAGTTGAAATGATGATAATCATGAAATCAATAAAAACTCTGTAGATTATGTAAAATATACCTAATTATATTAAACTACATAGGTACAGCTTTCAATTCGTTCTTATGACGCGTAAACATGAACAGCGTTTGGTATTATTTTTATATAAAAATTAAAAAAAAGTACATATCCATGGATTTCCGATAGCTTTTTCCTTCTTTCGAAGCCTGGAGGCTTTTATTGAGGAAATATAACACGCTTCAGAAATCAAACTAATTCAAACTCCGTAACAACTTTGTAGGATTTCGGTGTCTTCGTGATTCGCGGATACTATATATTTTGCCTTACAACAGTCGGTCTGTGTTAATTTAAAATAATAATTGTATGCAGACCTACATAGTATAGGGATACAAAATAGACGATTGGCAGACAATATCTTTAAGGAAAAAATGTATAAATGATCAATGAAAATAAATGGCAAATGATAAGGAAAGGAGAAAGAATTTTATATGTGTACAAACTATTACCTGTTTTACATCTTTTTGTACATAGTTATAATTATTATCCAATCATCCCGTTACTATGCTTTTATTACGATACTATTATTGCTAATTTAATTAATGATTTTTTAAAATATCTTTAGCTGAAATTTGTAAATTAATCTCTGTTTTGTCTTCTCTGTAGTAATGTAAAGGTTAATATTAGGAATATATTATAATATCTTTCCACAGTTTCCAAAGAAAGCTAATATTTATTAAAAAGTAGAACATTTAATATTCACCTCTGCCTAAAAACCTTAAAGGTTAAATTTATGACAAATATTATGTTCCAATCAAAAGCGATAGTGATTGACAGCGATCACAGTTTAAAGATCCAATATCCGCTCGTCTTCGTCTCTCTAAATCAGTTCTGAAAATCGACAAGTTGACTACTAACCAGAATTGAAAATTACACATTATCACAATATTATAATTAGACGGAAGTCGCTGCATATTTCTTAAATATAGCTGAAAGATAATAGAGAAAGTCATAATAAAGAATAAAGAGATATAGGTAATAGGTGTAGTAGAGAGTAGGATAATAGGTAAAGGTAAAGTAATTAAAGAATAAGGAATATAATAAAGGTAAGAAAAGAATTTAATAAAATTAATAGTAAATAAAAATAAAATTTTGAAAGAATTGTGATAGAAATAAACTGTATATTAGAATTAGGAAGTGTGGGAGGCGATCAGTGTAAGAGGGAAGAGAATTGTAAACAGGAATAGGTATAAAGATTACAGAAAAGAAAGAAAGAGAAGAAATAAAACAAAAGAGTAAATAAAATCCCAGTCCCACTTTTCGAGGGCTAGTTAGCTTTACATATATATAATTACTGGAATAAATACAAAAAGTGTAAGATTAATTGATCTCAATAGTTGCTTTGTTGAGAATATATATACATCATATAGATTGTGTCGTTGACAATAATTAGATTGATTACATGTATGTCTATTCAGCATCTTGTGAATGTGGTCTTAGACTTCAACTTATGATCTTCATAACGATTGATATTGTACTGCTTGCTAGTATCCAGCGGTTTCCCTAGACCTTCACTATTATCGATGGTCCAACATAGAGAGGAATCAGAGTTACATCACTGTGCGGTAAACGACTGCTATTGAAAGCCTTATTACTTCATCAGAATACACATGTACGGGATCTTTATTAAAAATAGTCGTAGTGAATAGAATTGGTGGTAGGTTTCTATTGCTGGAAACCGTCTAGGTAGGTACCGCCGCAGCTACTATTTCTACCGCCAAATAGTGCAAACATTACTGTGTTCTCCTTTGAAGGGTGCTGTATGCTAGTGAAATTACTAAGGTATTGAGTCTCGAGAACTCAAGGCGTCTGTTGCAATGTGGTGTTGTTGATACCATCTTAATCAGAGCCACGTTGTTATGGGCAAGCATATCACTTACCATCAGGTGAAGGACTTGCTCATTTTGTGGCTTCGTTGAATTAAAAGAAAATCAAAATGTTCAGCTAATTTTAACAATTAATTTAAAAAAAGCTTTTTTTTTTATTTATTTGTATTTTAGATTCTGCTCATCGTAATCGTGCCAGAGCCGTCCGTACTCTTTATGCAGTGTCAAGCAATTGCAAAAGGTTCTGTAGGAGGTAGTTTAACGAGCTCCATCCCAGAAGTCATCCAGTTAGAAACTTATGTCTTCATCATCATTATTTAAACTTACAGTTTGCTGCTAAACATAGACCTAGATTATTGATTTCCAGCGCGACTGGTTCGATGCTACCTACATCCAACGAGGCATCCAATATCTTGTCAAGGAATTAACTGATTACTTTGTTATATATCACCATGGTAATAGAACCATATCCAACAAGACAGTTCATCAATTTGGAACATTATAACTAAGTTTTTATTATTCGCTTGTATTTAAAAGTAAGTCAAATATTTGTGCTTATTGTTTAAAGCAATCTAATCTCGACAGCGGTGAAATAAAAACATAATTATTTACTTCCGAACAAAGGTTTCCTGCTGAAAGTAAATTTCAATCAAAATTCTGGTTGTAATCAGGAGGAAAACTTTTTAGGTTAAACCTTATTTATAAACATTACTTATTAAAAAAATCAGGTAACGTTAAGGACTTATGACGTTATTACAAAATATTTTAATTATTCTGGATGTTTTTTCAGTATTGTAATAATCAAAGTGTTTTTAATTGTTCTAACAATGAGATGTTGGTAATCATAAATTTCTATCAAATTGAAAAAGCTTATTGATGCTTATTAACTCAGACTTAACTGTAGCAAAACTTTTGATATTTCTTTACATGTGTCAGTTTAAATTAGGATTTTGACCATTTAATTTTTGTTTAAAACGGAGTTAAAAATGACTTTGAGATGAACATACTCTGCGATATGTGGAAATGGTTTATTACTATTCTTTCTTAGTTTCAAATGTTAGCTAATTTTCGATTAAAACCATGTGCTACAATCGATGGAACCCGTAATAAACCGGTTTGAACGAGTCCGTGAAATTTCATTATTACGATACTCGAAATCCTATCATAGCTCTGTCCCACTCTCTTTCTCTTTCTCACAACACTTCAATTCCATTTATTGAATTATTGAAGTGGAAACAAGAATCGGCCGCCGTTAGAAACGATCTGGTATTTGTATTGAGATGTTGAACTCAATTTGTTGGTATTAGAAAAGGGTTTGAGTATAATTTTATTAAATAAATTAGTAATACGCTTGCCGATAACTACGGGGCGTTAACTAAGATTGTATACACAACACCACATTGCCCTCGACGCCTTGAGACAGTGTTAAATCTCGTTACCCCAGTAATTTCACTAGTTAACCCTTCAAACCAAATACAATATTGTTTGCACAGTACTGTTTGTCGGTTGCAATACGAGCTGCGTTGTTACCTACCTTAATGGTTTCTGTCAACGGAGACCTACCACCGATAAACTACATATCATTGTGATGGTCGTGATGAAACATATGATGTTAGGTTCAGTTACTTCGGCAATTTAACTAGCTACAGAGCCCATTGAACCGGAACACAGTGATGTTTTAATAATATAAACTAGCGGCAGAAGTAGTAACGGCCATAGCCGTTATCTATCTAGACAGTTTCCAATATCTGAGCTTTGCCATCAATTAATGATTAAATGTTAGTAGTTTTTAGTAATAACTGCAGTATATTAAAATAGAAACCTTTTTCATAAATCCGATTGTTTTGATTTGTACACTTTTAATTTGATTGGTCTTTGTTAATAAACCTGATTCATGAAATACGACCGAACAAACAGAGTCCCTTCGATGTCCACTCAACTAGTAACTAATTCAGCTAACTTCCATATGCTGGTCAGGGGCCAGTACAAAGCAGCGCCCACTTAACTGTTGTTTATTATCAGTTTTCTCTGAAAGACATTGTTATGGACACTACTATATGTGTACCCTTTTTATATAATAATTTCAGCTCTTAATTTTCTTGCCCGTTTTTTGCTTGTCACAACTATTTTTAGATATGCCTTCCTAAATTCTTCAAAAACATAATTTTAAGCTTTTATGATTATAAATGAAAGTTTAGATCCTAATTTTTAATTCGAGCAGCAAACGACAGCAACAACTTCCTTGCATCACTGCTCCTGATCAAATTTATCATAGGTATTAAAGAGAACAGGTTGTTAATAAATCAGTGGGTTTTTTTTAAAGCAAACCGTTTGGGATTATGTTCAAGTACTAACCTATTTAATTAAATAACTTTAATATATCTAAAAGAATTTTACAATTGGCTAATCGCGCAGGTTAAAAAGTATATAGGTTCTGTGAAAATTTTTTTCGTTCTGTGTGAATTCTACTAACAACCAAATACTGGGACCATCATCGATTTTCTATGCGCTGTAAACGCCCGCCCTTTCCTAGTATCGGATTTTACATTTACATCCGTATCCGCATTCTCGCTTTTGTAATACGTTTTATTTAATGTTTGTTTTTTATATACTTTATAGTTTCATTAATCATAGTATTATTTAGTAATTTATATCATATATAATAATAAACACATACCTTGATAGATTTAATTTAAAGGAAGAAAATGCGCTACGTACGTAAAAATATACACAGAGTCATATTAATAATTAATTTTAACCAAAAAAGAAAACATGAAAGTAAACGCATGTTGGTGTCTGTAAATAAAAGAAATGAGATAATAGACATAAATTTTATAATTAAAAAATGGATTGCCTTTCCAGGTGATAACTTATCACAGCATTGTTTATTTCACGTACGCGTGTATAATAAGTTGATAAGTATTGATTTTAATAACAAGTGTAAATGTTGTTATTGTATTATACAAGCTGAATAAAAGCTGTTCTTACTTATTGTTTATTAATTTCAATGGTCACATAACATCCAAAAAGATACATAAGGTAATTCTTATTGGCAAAGTTTAAACTTAAAATACTGTCATTAAATGCTGCCTTGATGAATATTCATATATACTGTATAAGATTACAGTTACTTATATTAAGTTCGGTAAAACATTTTCCACAAATTGTTCGTCATTTATATAGTTTTGATGTACTGGTAAACTCAATCAATCTAAATAAGAGCCCCGGAGACGTTATTCCGGGCCCACTTTCTGGACTCTCAACCCGAAACCCTTTTCAATCACATTATTTTCCGCTGTAACTCGATTATGATCGTTTGCGGCTGTACCAAACATCTTTCAAACTGTCATAGTAATATATTATTATGATAGAACTATTTATACATATATATGTTTTTAAATGTATATTTCATTGTATGTAAATATATTTTTAAAGTTTTTGTTTCAATAAATTTACTTTGTGTATAAGCAATCAAAATTTCAATAATTATTTTCACTTTCTTTTAAAGTTAACTATTTTTTGCACTTCGAACAAAATACTACTAAAGTGAATTAAAAAATGTATATTTGTAATAATTATATTTTGAAAACATATATATATATATATTTTATATACAGTACAAAAATACTTAAATTTAAAAGAAAGTGAAAGTAATTATTGATACTTTCATTGCTTGTACTTATAATAGTTTGGGGAAAAAGTCTTTTCGCATTATAGTATGAATAAACTTGTAATAAAATCTCTTTGCCTATACTATTTGTATCTGGCTGGTTTTGGTATAATTTAAAGTTTAAATATATGTAGGGAACGGAACGTTACGGGGGATGACGGACGGACGTCAAGGAGTGCGGGTGATATATTGAGATGATTAAAGTATAAAAAAAGAAGTGTATTGGTATTATTGATTTTTCTCATCCTACATATATGTATACATATATGTAAGCATTTTACATATTTATATATATGTACAAGGGAATTTAAAAGCAATAAACACTTTATTTAGCCCACAAATATTTATATATCCTTTTCATATTTATCTATCATTGTTTAATACCTGGTGACCTTTTTCAATTTCCTTTTTTCTTGTTAATTATATGTGTATATCTACATTCGACATGTCGGGGACTACTAAGTATAAATATTTGTTTAAATAATATATGAGAATCTCTCCTATTGAGTTAAGGATCTGATTACCAGTTGTGGAACATTAAGAAGGCTGTTAATTAGTTTAACAGACAATTTAATCAGGGTATAATCATAGAATTAGACTTAGCAGTGATGATAGGATAATCCGTTCGTAAATTAAGTTTAATCTTTCTAAATGCAATGAATTATAAAGCGGTTAATGCTCTACTTTTGTATTGTTCAGATAGTTCTGTGTATGTAGATATTTTGCTTCGTTCATGCACGATCCGTGAATTAACAAGTCGGTTACGTTTTGTGCAGACTCTATGAATATTAATGTCGGTGACATCTGGTGCACCGCCAGCTCCAATATGTTGAGATTATTCTTCGAAAAATCCCCAACCAGACACTGTTGATTCTATAAACGCCATATTGCAATTTCAATACGCAGCGGAAGCTATTTTATGTGTTTTCTTTGGACTTTCTGGGTTTCATTCTCTCACTTTTATCTTAATTACACTTTTATATACATACCTGTCTCATAATTAAACCAAACCTTACTAACATTACTTTTATGTATTTAACTGTTACCATAATCATTGTTATTTCAGCAAGTCCGTTACTGAACATGCCTTCCTTAAAATGATAAGGAAATTCCTCTCCATCATCAAAGGGAGCTATCTCTGACCATACTTGCCCAATGACGTTTGATGCGGAACCAAAGCCTCGATTATTGATTAGGTGCACCTAGAGTAGACGAGGTTGGCTAGGGTCCCGTGAGTCCTTAACTTCTTCACCACTAAGTAGTAACAAGCAAGACATTCACTTGATAAGTGATACACCTGTTAACAATAACGTGGCGCTGATCAAGACAGTATACAAAGGACTTTATTTCCCTCGTCGCCTAAAGATATAAGATGGTGAATCTCGTTACCTCAGTAATTTCACTAGCTTTCATCACCCTTCAAACCGGAACACAAAGAAATTAAAATAAAATGCAACCAGGTATGTAAACAGATATTAAGTGAGAGAAAAAGTGAGAAAAGATATAAAAGAAATTAAACTCCCTGTCCCACAATACGTGGTAACAACGCAAAAAATAAAATAAAGATAAATAACTAATACACAGTAATGTTTATACATTGCTATTTGACTTTTTGTCGGATGCAATATAAGCTGCGGTGGTACCTACCACCAGTAAAACTTAGAGTTCTTGTGTTGGACCCCTCATTCCCTCTCCTTCAATTGTACCCATTACTATTAATTATATTATTTAATCAATTTAAACGTTCACTATTTCATATTTATCATAATCCTGAAACACGTGCCGTAGCATTTTTTCAGCGAATACTCGTTTTTTAGCACTTAGAATAATTGCAATAAAAATTTCGCTGTGAAATTTTCGTTCGCTTAGTTCCGAAGTTGTCTCGAAATTTTGTTTGTGGAGTTATGTCGCTAAAAGCCTGGAGCTCCGTTTCCATTTGTTTTGTTACCACTCCAGTGTCACCACGACCATTACTTTAATTACACAGTAAACAAAAAAGAAATATGGATTCGCTATGAATTAATTGGTACATCTTATCATTTTTTTGTTGACACAGATTTTCGATGGTGAAGTGTGTCTAGAATACTCCGGCAGTGTTGACGGTGTTAGGATTTCATTGCCTAGCCCTGTAGTCTCGGGCTATAAGAATAGGGACTAAGGTATGCCCTGCCTGTATCAGAAGGCGACTAAAAGGGTTTACGAGTTTCGCGGGCTTTGGGATGAGGGCTTTTAATGCCCATTAATTGAACCCAGGGCGGACGACAAGTACGAAGCGGTCTCGTATTTTGTCGCAGTATACTGTTAATGCCGGGGAGGGCAATAGCTCTCCCTGGAATGTGTTTAGCAACAGTGCAGGGAAGAACCGGTGAGTTCCGTAGGAGATCCCGGGGCCTTTCGCAATGCACTAAGGGTGACCACCGAGGGGGTTCAATTGGGATTCAAGATTCGCCGCAAAAAAAAAGACTTCATTGCTGGAGACCGTCTAGGTAGAACACCGCAGTTCCTATTGCAGCCAACACATAATACTGTGCAAATTATATCGTATTCCGGTTTGGAGAGTTGTAAGCTAATGTAATTACTGGGGTAACGAGAAAACGATGAGACTATATAGCCCAGTGTTTCTCATTTTAACCAGCGCCACATTGTTATAGGCAAAAGTAACAATTATGATCAGATAAAAAAAGGTTTTATGTTGGCGCTAATCAGGCAGATCGATATATCGTTTAGTATGTAGAGAATGTAATATAGAATATACCATAATAGTAATTATACTCAACATTTGATACCCTAAGGGAATTAGAGATTAGTGTTACTAGGAAAGCGATTAGCTATAAACTAAACAGGATAACTGATATAGCTCATATTGGCGGTAGGTCTCTGTTGCCGGAGACCGTCTAAGTAGGTACGGCCGCAGCTCCTATTGCAGCCGACAAATAGTGCTGTGCAAAGGTGCTAGTAAAATTACTAGAGTAAGGATTTAACAACTGACATCTTAAGGCGATATGCGCAATGGTTATTTGTATACCTACATCCTAACCAGAGCTACGTTATGGACAAACGTATCACTTACCATCAGATTGTCATATTTCTACTGCTAAATAGTAGTGTAACTATTACTGTGTTCCGGTTTTAAGGGTGTTTTATGCTAGTGAAATTACTGGGGTAAAGATACTTAACAATTTACGTCTCAAGATGATCGCAATGTAGTCAGTTCTTTGTATACCATCTTAATCAGCGCCACATTGCTCATCACTTACCATCAGGTAAACCTTTATATCCTTATTTATAACTAAATGCAATTAAAGATGTTATTATCATTATATTGTATATCAACAAGTTCAAAGGAATATAAATGTTCATGATCCACGTTAATTGGCTACAGTGTAGCTAATTAACGTCACAATTATTTTTATTTGAGTGACATTACAAACGTAACGTCTGTTTTGTAGTCATCGGTGACTATGGATCCGTAATAAAACGCGATATTATCTGTAAAATATTAATTTCAAGAACGTAACATCAATATATGGTATATGCATTGTGTATTTATTATTTTTTCATACCACCGAATATACTATACGCAACTTTTATTTAACGAGACGAGCAAGGCATTCATCTGATGGTAAGTAATACGCTAGTTAGGATTATACAGAACCACGTGCGCTCTTCGCCATTAGAAATACGTTGTCAAGTCCTGTTACCCCTAGTAATTTCACTAGCATACACCACCCTTTAAACCGGAACAAAGTAATGTTTGCACATTACTATATAAGGGTAGAAATAGAAGCTGCTGCACCTACCTAAATGTTCTTCAGCAACAGAGAACTGCTAGTACCTACTTTAAAAAAGATAGTATGTATACATATTTACGATTACTCTTTTGCTGTGTTATGTGCGTCTCTCTGGGACTACAAGTATACCTTACTTACAAGTATACTTTACTTAGTCGGTGGATTGATTTTTTTGTATTTCTCTTTCCTCTACTCTCATAATATATAGGTCTCCTAAATATTCGATAAGTTACATCGTATACGGCTTTGGTTTAAACCCATTATAACAAAAAATAACTGCAGATATTTCATTACGAGTTTACAAAAAAAAATCAAGACAGATCTAATAAGATAACGAAGTTTTTTTTTTTAACACAGAACAAAGCAAATCTCGTTACCAAGTAGATATTCAATATTTCGTTTCGCCGGGTTTTTATTACACCAATTGTTGTTAAGCGACGGAGACGGGGAAAAACGTAAAATGTGATTCGCACTTACTGACAATCAATTTTATGATGAAAACATCTACGGAACC
This sequence comes from Pachliopta kotzebuea, assembly GCA_018246255.1. NCBI lineage: Eukaryota > Metazoa > Arthropoda > Insecta > Lepidoptera > Papilionidae > Pachliopta > Pachliopta kotzebuea. The sequence goes on along the minus strand of DWLS01001081.1, from coordinate 13,590 downwards.
ATTGACCTGGGAGAAAGAAGATACAAGAAAGTAAATTGCGCTCCATTCAAATGTACCAATTTCGTCTGCCCTTCATTTGATAATATAACATTCGGATTTTTTCTGTTTTAAAAATCTTATTGTAAGACCGTCTTGTTATTGGGGAAAGCACTACTTCTTTTCGACACCACAAAAAGTAGTACCAATACTGTCTCTCATAACCTTTTTTTGTTCTGCGTCTGAGGGGGTTCGCACATACTAAAACCCCCTCGGTGGGCATCTTCGATGTATTGCGAAGATTTTTTTTAAAAAAAAAATAAATTTAATTTTAAATCCCTGAGATCTCTTCCGGAACTTACCGGTACCTCCATGTACTGTTGGCGAGCACATCCCAGGGAGAGCCTTTACTCTCCCCAGCTCCTACAGTGTGCTAGGGCAAGATATGACATTTTTTCGTACTTGTCCTCCCCCGGGCTCACTTAATGGACAGGGAAGGCCCTCGCCATCAAAACTCGACAACCCCAAAAACTCTTTCAGTCGCCTTCTACAAAAAGCAGGGCTTCTCTTATTCCTATTCTTGATAGCCCCAGGCTACAGGGCTAGTCTATCATCAGACTTTACAGAGGCCAACAGTAATCCCCTGATCTCTTCAAACGTTCCCTAATTTAATTACCTTTTTCTTTTTTCTATTAACTATGTTCTTTGAGGATTTATAGAAACCTTGTACTAACAAAAAGCCTCTTACTGAACATCATTTTCTCTACGGTTCAAAGATTGTTTTTATTTGCTTCATTCTCAACAACCACTTAAGAATAAGTTGTTTTAACAATGAATTAAATATTTCATGTTTTTAAAGTATTATAATATATAAAGTTTTATTCATATGTAAAACTTGTGGTATAGACATGTACTATCTTACGTATAGCAGTTTTCAAATGAAAATTTAGTGAGGAATTTGTAAAAGGTGATAATTTTATATAAAACTTTAATTAAAACAAAATATCGTCATCATCATTTCAAAGAATATAGTTTTGAGTAAATTTAAACTCTTTTTTAATGAACGAAATTCACTATTTAGTTAATTTTAAACCACAGATTGTCAGAGGCGGTTCATAGTAAAATCAAATTATACGAGTTTTGACTTTGTTCACTTATTCTTATGATCTTAATTTATTCTAAAGCAATCCTCACAAAATTTTTTGCTCAAAATATTCAAAACGCATCTTAAACTTATGAAATTAACATTAAATTATTATGACTCATGAAATTAACATTAAATTTTTTTAACAATATACGTAAATATTAGTTATAGTACTTAACCTGTCCAAAATGTTTGAAGTATGAAAATCATTGAGATATACATCAGCACAACTATATGTCACAGTAACCTAAAGCAAGACTAACTCGTATGAAGTTATAAAAAGAAAACAAAGGAAGTGACGTCACCCATTTATTTAACTATTTACACTATTTTTTTTCTTCGCTAACAATATCTTTGTTCATCTCAAAGCTTGTCGCTTCTACATCTTAGTCTTTTTTTTGACTGAATCCTAATCCTGTCTCATATCCTTTTTGATTACTGTTTATATATGGATAATTCTTGTTATTAGTTTGATTTTAATTTAACCGGTTTGAAAATTAACTTAAAAAATTACCTTAATACTGTTATTTTTCAAAAGCCTTTATTGAGGATGTATATTTAGCCAGCTTCAATAGTAGTATTCAAATACTTTCTATATTTCGGATATACAAGGTCATAACTATATTTTTTTATAAGGATAAATTAAATGATTTCACTAACCTATTAAATATACTATTTTTCTAATTATTTTCAACATTCTTGAATCATATTTTACTTATACATTATTTAGAATAATCTCTTATAGGTAAAATTATTAATCTTGCCGTAACTGAAGTTATTAAATAGTTGCTGCAACTAACTTATACGTGTAAGTGAAATAAGTTATTGCTTAGTGATCCGGAAACCTTTCAAGCTTCCTCATGTTCAGGCTAAGGAATAATGCAAAGTAAAACTATGTCAAACACATCCCTCTGAACTAATTAAAACATTTCTGTTCATGGCTTCCCCTAGTTAATACTGTTTACACGTTCATTGGCAATTTTATCGAAGAATATATTAATGTAAACACCCGTCAAAATGTTTCCTTTCCTTTATAAGGATTAACAAATAGTTTATACTATATAGCTACAAATAATGTAATGGTATTGTAAATTATAACATAAACAAAACAGTTAATTATAAGTTAAATTTAAAGTATAATCATAAATTTTACTAACTTCTATCTTCATCTTCAGCATTTTTGGTAGTAAGCGGGTTACTTTTAAAAGGTACTTTTAATTATCTTTAATAAATAACACCTTCTATAACTAGTATAAATATTATCTATATGAACTATAGGATAATAACTTTTGTATAACCACATGATTATTGAACAGTTATCTGGTGATTACTCTTAAATACATTACGGTTAATTCCGTAATTGGTTAGTGTTCTGTAGTTGCCAATAAACTTACGGTTTGCCCATCGAGAAAGGAGACGTGGAAACTATTTACACAGCGAAAGCTGGCACGTGTTAGATCAATTCTGTCTGATTAAGGTTTTAGTATGAATGTGTTCTCAAGCAGAAAAGGGTACAGAGCATATCTACACAAGTATCCGGAGGGTATAATTGTTATTAAAATTTATGAATTAACGTATAAAAATAACAATAAAGTAATTAAAAATTTACTTAAAACATATATATCAAAATAACTAAATAACCTCAACGTTTCCATCAATAAAACTGTAACACTGAACTTTTAGCTTTAGATATTCACTCACACTTTCAGCTTTAGATATCATCAAACTGAAATAAATGAAACTAGAATGCGCTTATTTCTTTATAAATTCCCTTCTCTCTAACACAATGTTGTTTATTTATTAATTAATATTTTATGTCGAGTTATATTGTCATAAGGGAACAGTCGACAGTGAACAAAGAAAACACTTACTGATAAAACGAAATAGGAACCTGTTATTAATCACACATAGTTTATAAACTGGCCACAAGGACCCATTGTATAACCTTAGTATATAAGATGGTTGTATTACTAAATAAAATCATTTCTCTCTCAGTTTTTATTAAATTAACATCATAGCTTGGGGCAGTAGTCCTAAGCATGTAGTTTTTAAAACCCTTCTACCCGATGGCTCAAGTTAACTGTTGCCAAAATATTTTTCGTTAAAACTCATATAACATATGTTAGGTTAGTACTAAACAATGAAATGGAGTACGTACTCGTTCACTGACCCTTCCGAATATCTCGAACGTAACCATTAATTATTGCCTACCAATAGTGTTTGTAAATGGAAATACTATACAATAGACTCATAGTTTATATCCGGTGTTAACAACATACTACATACCGGACACTATATATGTTATTGGATGTTTTTAAACAGAATGTGTAGTTACGCTGCAACCGATTTCTTTGAGCTTTTATGTTTATTATCAGCAAAATATAATAAAATAGATTACTCTAGTATATTACTCTAGCTATTAGCTTTTGGTGGAATTTTATAAAATCCTTCTTGATATATAAGATCTTTTCTGAGGAACCTCGCCGAAATATGCAAGTGTGTGGATATAATAACTAATCAAAGGTTTCTATATATCTTTGTCTCTTATACAAGTTATAATATCTTATATATATTCATCATACTGTTTAAAATGTAAATTGTTTTCCGTAGAAAGTACATCGAGTTTGCTCATTAAAAACATTTTACAGGCAGCGGAAAGGCTTCCTGCTTTTTTCGTAATTTGCAGAGATTTTAAAAAGGCAGCAGTCATTGTTACAACGGACGGCCATTAGAGGAATGCCGTTATTACTTTTTTAAATTTGTATATACAACATTATTAAAAAAAGATATTTTGAATATAAGGATCTATAATTTAAATGTTTATCCTTTTTTTTCATAAAATGTTACTCTTAATATTAATAACTTTAACATCAATGCGGAAATTGTCTTTAATATTCAGTCTTTTTTTAGCCATTTTCCTGTTGCTGTTAATACATAAAATTTAATAATATAACATTTGAATATTTTATAACTAAAAAATGTTTCTCATGTTCAATTCCGTATACTGTATATTAAGTTGGGATGTACAGAATAAACAACAAAGGTTAAAACAACTTAAAAAGGGCTTTCATCTCCGTGTAATGTGCTCAGGAGATAAAATGCTAAAGTTTTATTTAAATAAAAAAACAGGTGCCTTGTTAGTAAACTTATAATTTAGTAAACCTTAATTGTTTTTAACTACCTTCGTGGTGCAGTGATTAACCTTCTATCTTACAACAGGTAGGTACGCAATTCGCTTCCAAGATTACTTGTGATGAAGTTTTTATAATGGTTATAACAGGTGTTTCGATCATCAAAAAATTTTGGTCGAGCACGCATCACCTTTATTCTGGTGGTTACTTAATATCATGTGAAATTGAGGCTATGTGTTAGTCCATAATCGACGCTCTCTTTACAGAAATTAACAGCTGATAAAATCAGTATACTACAAATATAAGTACCAAAACAATTATTCGGACTAAGACATAAATTATTTTAAAATTCTAGGAAACTGACCAACACCACATTCAGCCAGGGTCGTGAAATGTTACTTTCTTCTTGTGATAGAAGGACTCGTCTCACAGCGGAAGGAGATGCATTCAGCTGCTTATTATTTTATTATTATTAGTAACATTAAGTTTAAAACTATACCAAATGTTCATTAAGAACTTTTAACCATTGTTATAAGAGAGTACTACTAAACTTTTGATTGGAAACTACTTCCTAAGTTGTTACTTTAGTTACCAAAGCCGTTTTGCGGGTAGTCGGTAAATTTCTTAGAATAAGTGTTTGAGGAATAGCCTGGATCCTGAATATTGAATTTCCTGTAATAGTCCAGTTTTTGTTACTCAAGAAGGCTTGTCTCTAAAACTTTAGTTAGTCGTTATTTTTAAACATTACATTATATAATAGTATTGATTGTTTTTACCACTAATTTACAAGACCATATTAAAGATATGGAAAAACTTATAAATAATTTATTTCTCTTTCTCTCTGTGTATATTTTATTACTGTATTTCTAGTTGTAATTTTTTATAAAGGTATTATCTAGACTCCTTGCAGAGGTTTCATTTCCATAACCCTAATTTACAACAGGTAATACTTCGTTATCACTCTAAATCTTGTATATGTTTCCTTTACAAAATCAACATAAGTTATTAATATTTTAGAGTATTACCTCTTACCGTTTTAACCAACATTGACAAACAGATTTTATTACGACGCATATCTATATTTATAGATTAAACTTTGATGAGTCTTTTATGTTTGGAAAGGTGTATTACTCGAGAATGTTCTCATACAACAATTTAATAAAATCATCAATTATAAGAAGATAGCTTTTAAATCTGTTAAAATTTGTTTAAACTTTGCAAAATTCGAAGGTTCTTAATTATTTAAAACAGTACTTCTATCTAGAAGAAGTTATTAAGAAGGTAGTTAAAATTTTAAAAAAGTTACAGTCCTCATGGTGTAAAACTTAAATATAGGCCAATTAGTCATTTCCTTTCAAACTTTCGTGTTTTTTAACCTAATTATTTTTGGAAAAGTAACAGTTTTTCAAACAAAAAGTGTTGCTAAAAAATGTTCTAAAAACACTTGACCTAAATTTTACACGATGAAGATGAAAATGAGGACGTGGATAAAAAAACATACTGACCTAGAATTCTCGTGCTCACGGATACAAATAGGTTTACAATCAACCACTAATCAAACAATTAACAAATCACATTAATATTATATACACATAAAAATGCGAATAAATAACATTTTAGTTATTAAATTTTTCAAAAAATACAGAACCGCCGAGGCATTTTTTCCTGCAAAATGTTTTTTCCTTCAGTTCTCATGAAAGGCTGTCACTTACAGGAACGTACGCCGGTAGAATGTCAGTAGGTTTTTCACTGAAATATAAAACATGTATTAATTATTATTTTAAAATTAATTTCCTCTCAAAAACCGTTTACACCTTTTTTTCAGTTATTTTTGAAAAGAAAAAACATGAAACGAATTATTAGTAATTATTTAAGATTAAGTTAGTTTAATACAATCATTAAACCCGTCAACCTCCGCTAGTTGGAGAGGAACTAAGATTAAACTCGTAGAGGAGTTGTGTAAATGCTTTAACGTACACAACTACACTTTTTTGTGAATGTTTGACAGATTTATTTAAAAATATACACGTTAAAAATACTGTAACATAAATTAAGATAGATAATAGTAAAATGCGTTTAGTATTGTTGTGTCTCTAATTTACCGCTTCCTTTTCGAATGACCAAACCTGATAATAATTGTAAACCTTGCTGATAAACATGTGCCGTTACTTAAGATGATATACACTGCACCGAATTATACTTTTCGACTTGAGACTTTAAGACTTTAGCCTACTAATTTTACAATCTGCATCGATCTTTAAACCGAAATACAAATTTTTAGCACAGTTTGATGGTTTAAGTTTAATACAAATTTAAATAGTGAAAATGAAGTGAATGTTGTGTGAACTACCTGTATACTCCAAGGGTTCTATATGTTCCTTTGTACATTCGATGCCGGGGCTTGTGGCAACGCAATATTGTAAACAATAGGAGAGCTCCGCGTTATTGACAGGCGATAATATGCAAAGCAGGGCCATTGTGCACAGCCAGCGGTGATGCCAAGCCGAGCTTAAATTACTTACCGTAAGAATTTATGCTTACTATATAATATCACAGAGGCTACCACAGGAATCTCTATAATAAGATATCTATATAAATTATTCGTTAATGCAGTACTAAATTTATTACTAAACATTTGTATTTTATGACTTTTTTCCATGTCTCGTTACATTGCTGTTATTAATATGTAATGCTTCCCATTTCATATTTGTTTTACTTAACCTAGTTCTTACTAAATCAAAGTAAAATCTGGTTTTAATAATAAATATTAATTTGGCATCAAAAACATAAAATATAATACAATTGGTTTTATATACACGACAGTAGTATTAAATTTAAAAGCATTTTATATTAACATAAATCTAGTAAGAGGGTTGTGAATATTTTTGGAGACTGTGTTTCGCTTTTAAACGCCCATGTAAATGTTAAAACTATTGTTTATTTATTAATAAGAAATTATCAAGATTTAAATATGTTTATTATTCTCTATTTATGTTATCTACAGAGGAATGCTAATGTATAGAGAAGTTTTATTCGAATGCATCAATTTTAAGACGGCACTGAATGCGTTATGTATTAAAATAATGTTTAAAATAACTATGATTTAAAACATATTGTTTTATAATGAGAATTTATGAAATGTTTTGTATGATGAAGAATTCTTTATACATTTTAAACATTGTTTTGTTGTTCCCTTTCGTCCGTACGTTGCCGCGCCGAGGTAAATAAAACCACTGCACACGTCTCGCCCGCTCTTCTGGACTTAATTCCCTTTAGTGCACGTCCACTGAACGCTATTTATATCAAAAGGAATCGTTATTAAATTAATATTGAAGTTTTAACATCATTAGACAGTAAAACAGTACATATAAATAACAAATTTCCTAATAAACCCTTCTAAATTTACAAACCGTGTACGGTTTTAAAACGTACGGAAAATCGACAAATGAACGCTTTATGAGCTTTTTAATTATAAGCCTCAATTATACAGTAATGAGTGAGGCAAGCCCTAAACAAACCCTCGAATGCATTATCCCGCTGGTGTATTTGTTCTAACCGTTTCGTACCTAACCTAACAAACCCCCTCTGCTAAAAATAACCGGCTCACACCTCAATAAGCGGGCCCTCTCATGCGGGCGTAATTCCCTTTAGTTTGCACGCTGAGCTTTAATCAGGGCCCTGTGAAAGCACTCAGTTATATTCCCTCCCATCCTATACATCGATACTATCGTGAAATTGTGAATGTCTCTCAATCATTACAAGCGTCATATGAAAGGCAGCGAATATTATACTTCACTTCTTACAAGAACAACGTTAAGTATTTATCGTATCCTGTTGTATTTAAAACTCATTTAACAATTATACTATTATCTTTAGTTTATGTGTGCTATATATTGAAAACTTCTTATTAAATAATATTTCATGATATAACTTTTAAGATATATATTCTCAAAAAGAATTCTTTAAATCTACTACATGCATAAAGTAGCAACAAAGTCAAACAAAAATATTTATACTAATTCCGAGTTAGTCTTAATATGTCTAATATAAAAAAAATATATATTTAATCTGTTGCAGTTCATGTAAACTTATTAGTAACAAAATTATTAAACTTTGATGTAAGTATAAAAAGTAGGTATAAAGACTCGAGTATATTAAATATTACTTAATATCTTGCAGGAATCCTTCGTCGAAGTTCCCTTTGACGCTTTAAACCTACAAAATCCGTTTGAAGTGAGTTGTAATAAAGATTATAATTGCAATGGTTCCTTTTGTATCGCGAGAGGAAAGTGTTAATAAAAATATTTATGATCTCTTATTTCCCAGACAGAATAATCAGTATTACACGGCATTGGAAAATCTCTTAAAGATTGCTGATTAAGACATTATGTATTATTAGATCATTATAAATGAAAATTACAAAGGAAAGAAATATCTCAGTATTAGTTTAAAACTTTAAGTTAAGAATATAAGAAAGTAACAATTTTCAATAACTTTCTTTTATTATTCGATGAGACGACGAATAAGTGATATGCCTTCTCATAACATTGTGTCGTTCAATAAGGTGGTATACACATCACCACATTGCACTCATCGCCTTAAGATGTATAGTTTTAAGTCTCGTTACCCCAGTAATTTCACTACCACACAGCACCGTTCTAACCGAAACTGTAATGATTTCACATTACTATTTTGAGGAACAAATAGGAGCCGCGGCGGTACCTACTTAGACGGTCTCCAGCAAAAGAGACTTACCAGTAGTAATTAACTTAATATTCTGTGAATAAAGGTCTTTAGGATCGTAAATATCTTAAACTATTACTTAATTAAAATCAAGGTATATTGGGAAAGACGTTGTAGGCGAATCGCTTTTAGAAGCTAAAGCATTAAAATGAACAAAATGTATTTCAAATTGTAACAACTAACTTGTTTAACTTAATCCAATTAACAAGTATTATATTCAAAGCTACGATAAGTAGTCTTTGATAGAATAAGTCTATTGTAAAATTGAATTTTCAATATTCCATCGAAAGCTGTGAATGTAATCCGCTAAAAGTGGATGTAAATTGAAATCTTTGTAATACTTTCATAGGTAACAAGATCGATCGGTAATTTAAACAGCAGTGGACATCTATCAGTTGATGACGGCAGGGGTTAGGTGCCTAAGCAACCTAAGCACGTGGCTAGGGTCTGTAATTTTTGGAGCTGGATTAAGTTTTTAATTTTAATAAAAGTAGAACCCGAATTAAAATGTTGCTTAAGGCCCGCTTTAGTCCCCCACGGGTTGATGATTAACAAATGGCGTTGGTAAAAATCCCCCTCTATTAGGGAAGGCCTTATGTCCAGTAGTGGACGTCTATCAGTAGATGAAGATATTTTTTTTTATAAATAAAAGTGGGCAGACAAGAGAACAGTGTACGTGATGTGATTACTGACGCCGATGGACAGTGGGGCAACACCCACAGGGACGCGGCTGCGCTGCCGACCTTGAAGGAGGAAGTGGTACGCACTTTTGTTGAAGATCGGAAGGTTGGAAATACCGCTGACGACAACTGATTCCACAAAGTAGTTGTGCGTGGTAAAAAGTTGCGCTTAAAACGCACAGTGGAAGATCTCCAATCATTCAAGTGGTGAGCATGGAACTTGGCACTGTGCCGTGTACTGCGATGGTCGAGGGTAGCGACAGGAATTAGTCTGAACAACGCAAGAGATTGCAATAAAATTATTCTTCACGTTGGTCATCCCACTAATTATCTCCATATATTCAATTCCCTTTACTTAATGAAACATCGAAATATGCAATGTAGTCACGTTAAATCACAACAAATAACTATATTTATTGCTTACAAATTGATATAGTAGTCTTGTATTTATACTGTTATCGAAATCATAGATAAATTAATTAACTTTAATATACTTAAGATTCTTTCTTAACTGTGAAATTCTAGTCTTCTACTACAAGAAAAGGATAGAGACTAACTCCATACATATTTCAAAAGACTAGATATGTACTTGTTTACATGTCTTTAAATTTGGCACTTTCCGGAACTTTCAATATATATTCTTGAAAGGTTTTCTTTTAATTAACTTCTTAATAAGTTTTTCATGTCATTATAAACATTTTTACATTTGTGTTTAACTTCACCACGTACGTTATCGTAGAGAGTAGACAGTATTAAATAAACGTTTACTATAAATAGATAGGCTATTGAAGCCTTGATGCAAAATTAATTGAGTTTACTCACGAGGAAAAAATATGCAGATGGCCAATGGAAAGCAAATTTTAATTAATACTGCGGAGGAGTTGATGGATCATTCTCGCCTGTTATTTCCATTCCATTCGCACCGGAAATAATATTTTTAGCATGCATCCGACTGACTTCGGTAACAGTTCAACGAATTCAAAAATACTTTCATTTAACTCTTCATCAGATATACTCAGTTACTCCACAAATTCTTTTAATTAAAACTAAAAGCACCGGCTGCTGTTGGCATGTGGACGCATACGAATGTTATAGACTTTATAGACAAAATAGAGAAAAGTCAATTTAAAAATTGTTGCATGTAGACTAAATCCTAAAAAAGCATTTCAACAATACTATTTATTTGACAAAGCGAAGACTAACTGGACGGTCATATGATGGTGATATGGCTACTTATGATGATTATACTCTACCACTCACATTGTATTCGAGAGATTAAATGCTAAATATCGTTACTTTAGTAATTTCACTATCGACAACATCCTTCAAACTGAAAAATAGTAAATTATGAGAACTACTATTTTTCGGCATAGTTAAACCTTGGTCAGAGCCCACCACAATATCTTCAGTAAAACCAATCGTAAGAAATATTCTTCTCGTCCTTTTAGCGACCTCGTCATTGTGAAATCATTTTAGTAGCTGTAGTGTGATCTTTATAATGGATGTTTTCTTAGTTTCAGTGATTCTTGCCTTTTATAATACGGCATATTCTGAATGATTTTTTTATGAGGGGGTAGGTTTAAAAGAGATACTGCGTCTTCTAGGGGAAAAATCAAGGTTGTGAGTCATCCTCGTTAGAAGAAGTTACAGGATCTCCAATCGGAATGACCGCGACTTTGTGGAGACTTATATTCAATTCAAAATCTCTTATACCTATTCAACTAAGTAACGTAAGAACGTAAGTTTACTTTAGAGCGATTTTATTTTCTTTCTTTCTCCAGTGCATAATACAGAAATGCATGCTTATAGTTTGCGAGTGCTTGCATCGAAGCAATAATCAAGTTAAAAGCCGGAGAACGCATTTGTATCGCTGGCTTATGGATTAAAAGGATTCCAGAGGCGTACCCTGCTTATATTGAACAATAAATCAATTAGGGCCCCGAGTACCACTTTAAAGAAAATGTCACCGCAATTTGAACCATTCATGTCTACACGTATGTTATTATTGGAGAAGGTAAATCAAAATCTGTTATTAAACTGAGCCTGTTTTAAAATTAATAAGGGTATCAGCGAGAATACAGCTCGAGAGGTTCTCGTCAAGTTTTAAGGATAGATTAAGTTAAAGAAAATCTTAAGTGTTATTACGAGAGAATATTTAATATACTACTTAAAATATCTCTAATTAAATATAGTTTTATATATTACTAACCTCTATCTCATTTAATTTGCTTTAAGTACACATTACTACGTTTTAAAACTGTAGATAAATAGCTTTAAAGTTTTCTTTAACAATTCCTCATAAAATTTTTGCTTAGCATTTTAGTAGATATCAATCACAGCATCGCTTATTTCTACAATTTTACAGTAGTGTATAAATATTAATCAATGATTTATTGTTATGGAAAAACTAAGAGTTTGGAAGAAGATTACTTATAGAGTAATGGAATAAACATAGAAAATGTCTATTAAAATTAACCTGCCGTCATGAAATGTAAATAAATTAAGCCATTACTTACTATTAGCTGTAAAGAAGGTTAACTTGATGCTTCGATAATTGGGTAAATAGATAGATGAGGAAACGCGTGGAGAGCTAGTAAACCGCTTTGCGAGGCTCCGCCGATGTTCATTTTAGTCCCGGCAGAGATTTAATTAATAAACATTACGCTTAGGTAGTAACCTCATATCAAACAACACGTTGTTTTGACCCGTTTAGTTAAATTAGTACGGAATTATATCAATGTTTATAAACATTTAAGCCAACCCAAACGTACTCAAAGCGTGCCTTGAACCTTTGTTTTTATAGAGTAGCTTTTTTTTCAATATTCATTTCCCCGCAAAGTTGGTCAGGTAATTCTACTATCTCTTTGTTCTTTTCTTTTCCGTTTTTTACCTTCTTTACTATCTATCATTCATATCATTCTCTATCATTCCTTCACAATATTTTATTAACACTTTACTCTTCTTACACACATCTACCACATTTCCATTACTATTTTCTTTACATATTTTGGTTTGCTAAAGACTTAATGACTTGAGGTATTCTCTACCAGTCAAACCCAAAAGAATGTTTAGACGTAAGAGTAAAATGGATGGAATTTTAAGTGCTGCAAATGAATCACTGCAAATTTTCAAAAACTACTGTTTTGTAATTCGATAGGCGCTATAAGAAATAGCGCTAGCGTCTTAACTAGAACGATTTTATCTACTCTGTAATCTTAAATTATTAAGATTAGAGGACTGCATTAACCCCTGTCTTAGAAGGCGATTTAAATTCTTCAGATTTGCAAGTTCTGAAAGTCGAAATCTTATTGCCCGCTAAGCAAGCTTAGGATACACGGCGAGATGACAGATCAGGAAGGTACTGGTAGCAAGAAGACTCCTCAGGAGGTTTTAATGATTACAAATCTCACATAATCTTGCATTCTCCCCAGAAGCTGGGTATCACTTAGACAACAAGATTACTTTGATTTCTCCTGACAACATTGAAAAAAGATAATATTTTTAAACAAATACAATTTTTATATGAACATGATATTTTTTATACCACTGAGGAGGCAAACAAGTATACGGACTGTCTGATGGTAAGCTGTGACCATAGCCTATATATACTTGCAGTTCCAAAGGCATCTCTGTCGCGTTACTGACTCCTGAAGAACCTTGTCAAGTCCTTTCTAAAGGACGCCATTCTGTAGCTTCTTGGAAAAACCTCTGTATGGAGTTCATTCCATAACTTGATATATGCTGTTCTCTTCAGTCATTTGTTAAATAAAAACTAAACAATTTAGTAATAGAGAATCTTCCGATTAACATTTACTATAACTATTATATCAGCCGTAGTCAAGAGTCGCCCGTGAGCCACAGTAGTGACAACACGTTCGATCGAGCTCCAGCCAGCTCTCGTTCGCTGTCCGCCCGC
>DWLS01001080.1:0-23952 GCA_018246255.1 Pachliopta kotzebuea | reverse complement strand
CGACCACATCTTCACTTACCACCAGGTGGGATCGTGGTCAAGCATTAACCTATACATACGTAAAAAAAAAAAAAATATTTTTTATAAATATAATCGTATTACTTACAAGCAGGTGAAGGTCTTTCTCGTCTTATAATTTTTCAAAAATACAGGTCGTATTAAGTTGTTAAAGTAATAAGTAGTTGGTAAGCTTTTAAATGGTATCCTTCGTAGCCCTTTACGCAATAGCAATCGTAAATTTCAATTATGCAGCTCGCAAGCGTTGGTTGTTGGGTTCAAAAGCTCGCAACAGCTTTATTTGTGGAGCTGGTGCTGTCGTTTGTGATAATTCTCGTTTCACAACACGCAATGGACGCGATCGTAACAATTGATTCATACTATTCAGATTAACTTATTTACTCGTTACACAGAATTCGTTTTCGTTCCGTAACTTAATGTCTTTGAGAAATTCATGCGGGATGGAGCAACTGGAACAAATACAGATTAAGGATATTAAATAATAATATATAACTAAGGTGTAAGGGGCCAAGCCATCCTCATCTGCTCGTGGTGCATCTTGTTAACCAACAAAGAAGGCTTTGGCTTCACACCAACCCGTATTAGGCCTTGAGGTCGAAGATAGTCCAAATTCCCCTATTATTGAAGGAGGCCAATGCCCAGCAGTGGACGTCTACCAGCTGATGATGACATATAACTAAACACCAACTTACACAATAAAATATCGTAAACAAAACACCACTTACTTTTACTTCAATGTTTCATTACTTTTGTCTGATTTTCCATATTTATAACCTTTGTTTATCTCTAATGATGTCTAAATTTATTTTTCTATACCGACCTAATATTAGGAAATACATAGAAACTACTTTATTAGCGTTTTACAATATTTAAAGAAAAGTATGTATGTTATGGACGCTGTTAGTTTCTTAATAAACAAAATAAAAAATAACGTTTCCTATTTACTCTCTTTATTTCTTACTGAATAATTATTTCATGAAAAATATCACAAAAATTGTTGTTAAATTTTAAGTAATTTTATAAGGCATATTATTCGAATGAATAACTTCATATGTGTTCCCTAAGACACACAAAACTATTCAAATGGCTATATTGAACCTTTGTCCATAGTCATAAATCGTACCTTGGCTCAAGTTTTACTACGACTGATATCTTTAAGTAACTTAGTTAATTTTATTCACCGTACCTTAAATTATCAACAGTAAAGAGTATATCTGTCTTTATATAATAGTAATGTCAAATAATTTATTAATAATATATACTGAATGTGTATCTCATTGATTTAAAGCTGTAATCACGATTGGTTTTTTTTAAGCTTAAAATAGATTTTTTAAATTTAAAACAAACAATGAAGCGAATTAAGAAAACAATAGATGCCAAAAAAAATCTCACCGAACTCTGTGTATTGTTTAATGACCCGTATGTGAGATATCTTATAGGTGAACATATGAATGAAGAATTGGACATTGTTTCCGTGTAGAAAACCAGCGGCCGATGGCCTCATTTGCAAATGACTTTTTTTGTTACAGTGCACCAGAAAACAATTGTGTTACTTAGTGTGCTTAATCTAAGATAAAAATAAAAGTATAAACACTATAACATTAAGAAAAAATGTCTAGTTCATCCGTAATTAAGTTCAAGAGTATTTGCTCTTGTAATTCACTAACTTTAAAGTCAGAAGAAAGACGAGGTATTCTAAACAGCAGATAATTTTATTTGTAGCTCAAAGATAAAAAGAAAATCTATACTAATTATTCAAATACACGTATACGAATAAACTAAATTTATATATCTGTGTATAATATTGATAATAATATTTTAAGTCTCTTTGAATGCTTACAGGATATTTACATCAAAAGAAGTATTTATATTTGTTACAAAGTGAATTTATAATGTAAGTATAATATTTCTCATTTCAATATAAATTAGTTAAAGAAAATAGATTCGTAACTTATACACTATAACCTAGTATTTCACTCAACGTTATAATAGCGGTAATGGTTTGCAACAACTCTAAATGGAGGATTTCCTGTGATGTAATATCCATAGGATTTCCTTGTCTAGTACAGTTCTCATACATCTGACTCGGGAACCGGTGGTGTCAAATTTATGTTTTTATCTTTCTTCTATGTGATCTATGGATACATTTTAATAATTAACTAATCATACAAATTATTAGATTCAGTTGATCATTGGAGATTGTTACATACATATTTCCATAATTAAGGTCTACTGCCTGTACATAATAGATATTAATTATGGACTTTCAATCGTTATAACACATTTATATCCTAACGTCACTTAACTGTATATTAAATTTAATACCAATATAAAGAAACAAACACTTAAACAAGGAGGTAAGTGAGTGAAGGGTCTCTTTAATGACATTGATCAACTCACGAAGCGGCTTACCGGCCGCATTGTTTGTCAGATCAATCAGAAGGATCTGTATAACTCCTATTTCCATATTAAATACATACAGAACTAGTAAACAAAATGATCATGACTTTGTCTAATTATTTTAATGTAAACATTACGTTGTAAATAATTATTCTTCCTTGTATTTATCATACAAAGGCGAGGTGTGAACGTTCTCTTCCATCAAACCTTTACAGCAAAATATTCTAAGATTAACCATGCAGTAACATAACTACGAATAAAAAAAATATGGTAGAATATATAATGTTATGTAAATATAAAATAAATAAATTTATTTTAGGTTCTATATTACATAGTTACATATAAGTTCATATTTTGTCTTATAATAGTTACCGAAGTAGATGACAAATTAGGTGCCTTAGCTAAAATTCTCCTAACTTTATCTCTTCAGTACATATATTAGTTTTAATCTATACTAAATAATTATATTCGACTATAAACAAATAAATGTATACATACACCTTATAAAAATATCACAAAAAAGCTTTCAATGAGTTGTTCTTTTCCAGGTTACATTTATTCGACTATGTCCTTTTGTTCCTTTCAATACTCGCTGTTCTCTGTCAACGAACTATCAGCTGATTTTTCATGAAATTGTATAGATTAGTTAAATGATCGAATTGTTTAACTTAAAGTTAAGTAAGTTGTAAACAAGTTCTTATATATTCTTTTATATATACTGTGTAAGACGAAATAGTTATTCGTACTTATAATATTGATTTGTTTGATTTTGTATACCTGTACTGCATGGATAAATAAACAAACTACCTGTCTACTTTGTATAATCATGTAATTGCAATACGTAACGATATATTACAAACAAAATGCCTGTTATCCAACTTTATATATTTAGAACCTTAAATAGGTCTACAAGATATATACCGTAATATACTGTTACAAATCGAGTGTTCGTCCGGTGAAAATGTATGCGATGCCATAGACAGTATTATGACAGAACGAAAATAAATATCTATATTTTCTTCTAAGAAAGGAAAGTGGTATATCAATGAAAATCTATCAATGGTATACAACCTCTTTGGCAGACATGTTCGTGACAAGTAAGGAATGCTAATAATTATGAATTACTAGAATTAAAGGAAGTCGTTAAACTTTCTTGACGTATAAGGCTGCATCGTGTTGTTAACACGGCGTATAATATCATTTTTTCATATAAATATTTATACACAACTTTTTGTTTTGAATAATAATATAGCAATGGCAAATAGTGGCAACATTATAACATGCCTTTAAACTAAAAACTAGTATAAAATTACATTTGTAATAAAAGTAAACTGGAGTGTTATATGTGGATGTACTATCGTTTACTGCAGTTCAATTGAAATAAATAATTTATTGATAGTATAGTAAGTGATGAATATTCCAACTTTAAATTTATTATTTACTAACAATATATATTATTTTTATATTTTACTTGCACAAATGAAATTATTCTTGTAATGTGAACCATTTATACTACATCCGGAAGGAATAAGGAAATTGTTTAAATGCCTCAAAATTTCTCATGATTGCAGAAATAAAAAAATATTTTTAAATTTGTTATAACCATATTATAACCTGTGTTATAAATTGAAAATCTCGCTGCAAGTTCCGGTGGATGACAACCAGGTCAAAAGTCACAGCTACCAGTACTTTCCCGCCGACATACAATATCTGCGGCGCGGATCGTCTCGCCGCCGGGGCGCGACCGCATTGCATACAGAAGTAATGAGACCGTGCTCACCTCAGAGTATTTCCTACTGATGTTTATTGATACGACACCGGAGAATATGCGATGGAACATGGCCTCAAAGATCCGTTATACAGAATAACATTTATACTACAACATACACTTCAATAGATACACGGAAAATTTCAAAAAGATCGCTGGGAGCCGTTACAATCCAAACAGATCATGATTTGTGAAATATGAAAGAAGACAATTATATACAGTCATGAACATCTATCATTTAAGATAATAATGATGAAGATAATGACGAAGATTTTTGACCGAATATTAAAAATAAAACATTGTTACTGATTGTATTACTGTTGTCAATCAAATAAACTAATGTATATCGCAAGGAAATCGAAAGAGTTACTACTAGAAAAGTTTTAAGTTATCCTCGCAAAATTCATATAAATTCTGTGAATTGTCGGTATATAAATGAAACGTTTGTAGTTTTTTTAATTGTAATTGTTAGCTTTATAAAAAGACTGAAAATGTCCCAAAGTCATATCCAGAGCTTTTCTAAGCGATTAAATGTGTAAATCCAAATGAAGTAAGATCATTGATATTGCTTAAAGAATATATGGGAAATCTGTTGAAGCTGACAGGAATTCTGCAGAAGAAAGCAAGCAGCACAAGACCGGTGAACATAGAAGTTTTTAAGGAAGACATACCTAATCGTGAACGACGGTGTATTTTATTAAGTAAATATTGAGCGATGTTCAGACGAGGTGAAAATAACATAGACAGTGTATACAGTAGGTAATCCAATAAACGTATACACAGGCGCATTAATTTCAACGCTCGCTGCTCGCGCCGCCGTACATCAGCTGCGACAACCTAAAAAGGCGCGTGCTTTGGCAAACACGACCAATTACACCCTAACACGACCCTCGAAATCCGATGGGTTTTCGAAAATACTCTTTATAGCTCATTTTCGACTTCTATATGATTCATGCAAACCCTAAATCGAACAAATTCCGGTCACAAAGATTTTTCGTTGCGTCCGTTCTTGACCTTCTCCTTTTATCTCATTCCTTGTCTTCCCGATCTTCTTCGCCTCATCGAATGCTGATAATTTTTAATATTTTGCAAAAATGTATACTTATTCATTCTTTATATGAGTATATAATGATTAAAAATTGTATGTACTGAGTCGAACTTAATTCTCGTATAGTTCTCTTTCATCAAACTTTTATGTGGAGAGGAATACGGATGTTTCTCCCGAAAAAACATATGAACTTTATTTAGTCTCAATATAATACTATACAAACAGAAAATTAATAAATACATATAAATAGAAACCTCAAGCAAATTATTTGGGAAACAATCCGATCACTTTTTAGGGCCGCAGCAGAAAAGGTAAGGTAACCTTTGAGTTAGAAGTTTAGAAACTTCTAAATGGAGGGTTGTCTAGGTCCTAAAAATTCATTTTAGTATGCCCATGTACCTATTTCACTGTTATTTATTGTATGTATGAGTATTTGTATGTATTATATGTATATTTCTATGCGGGGGTTGGGAGATGATTCTGAAAAACTTTATCTATATAATGCACGTTTTACTAAAGTTAATATAAAAACACGTCTTTCTCCGTTTGATAGCCGACATGCGAAAAAGGTGTTTTAAGAAATATCATCCACTCCCACAAATTCTCGTCCGGGATACTTGTAAATTTGCAAAAAAATATTATCATAGCGACAGAATTATCCCCCACCCCCACATATATTCAAATATCATTCTGCTTTTAGTTTATTCTCATAACCTAGCTCATGACATCTATGCATCACCCAAGGTAGACAGAAAGACAATACCAAAATCATCAAATCGACCTGTACACGATATGTATAAATAAATAAAAGGTGACCTTTAAAAGGAGATGGTACAGAAGAAGAGAATATATGAGAGAACGTTCGAGTTCACGTGAGTATAGTAGTACGGGTAGCGCCCAATCGTCTGGAATAGGCTGAACCATTTTCCCGATATCGCGTTATTGCCTCAAAAGCAATCAATGGTCCCTCTGTGTGTTGCAGGTCGCCGTCCGTTCAGTGAACAAAGTCGACGACATTGAAACGTTTCACTCTTTGCAAACACACGATCTATTTACAGATTCGAACCGCGCTTTGGTCTTGTTAAATTAAAAAGATACGTTCTACGTTTAATTGGATGATACTAGTGTTGAATATTAGTTGTAAATTAATTGATATACAGATCACCTCCAGTATACTTAGCTTAGGTCTTAAAATTTTTCATTTTTTATTTATAATTTTTTTAAGAACACTCAAAATTAGGGGCCAATATAAATGTCCAAAAATTAATGCCTATGGTCATTCTCTACCAGTAGCCCTAGAACGTAGGAGATGCTGAGGTTGGTAAAGTGTAAAGTGGAATTTTGATCATCAACGAAATTTGAGAGAACCTATTTATATTGATATTGATACAATACAATATATAAATACCTATGAAAATAAATATTTATGTAAATGTATACAAATAGGTAAATAAATATATATTTACATTAATCAATGAATAAATCCAAAGGAACTAATCTTGTCATTCTAAATAGTTCATTTTCAACAGTTTCCTGGAAACTTCCTGAAAACATAAATAAATATTCGTATAATAGGAATATTGAAATCTGGAATTTAAATAATGTTTCAATAGTTATTTTAAATAATACCAAATGATCCTGAACATTTTTAAAGTTAAAGATCTATGAACTCACATATATATAAATTGTGTAAATAGCAGCCAATCTTAACACCTGACTAATATTATATAAGATCCAGGACACGGAAACTAAAACAACAAAATTCAAGGACAAACCTCTTCCCCAATTTCTTCTTCTTCCTCTTTTTCGTGATTAAAAGATGTATAAAGTAAAAATACGTTTATAAATCAATTATACGAAACACTCGTGTATTTTAGTATATTGTTTAGATAAATTTTGTTCACTGAAACTTCGTATTAACGGCAGGAGGTAGGCAGTTAGGTAAGTATCGACCGGAAGTCGTTCGTTAATGACATAAGTCAGTGCTCTCCTAGGAAACAGCAAACGACGTTATCCTGCCCTTTGGAGCCGTAACTTAGTTAAGCTAACATAACGAGGATATCGCTCCAATAAATCCAGTCCAATTCAGTTCAAAACTTTGATGGTATCTAGTTAAAACAGGAACATTAGAGGTTTGAGATTTAAGACATCTATAGAGTTTAATTTATATAACTTAGTGACATAACACTAAATGATATGTTGATAGTTCTACACTGCAATATAAAGAAATAGTGTTTACTGGTGGTATGTCGCTTTTGCTGGAGACCTTCTAGGTAGGTACCACCGCAGCTCCTTTTGCAGCCGAAAAACAGTATTGTGCAGACATTACCAATTTCCGGTATCAAGAGTGCGGTAGCTAGTGAAATTACTAAGGTTACGAGACTTAAAACCTTATGTCTCAAAGCTACAAACAAAATATGGTGCAGTGTATATCATTCTAGCTAGCCGCACATTGTTATAAATGAAGTGTCGCTTACCATCATTTGCTTGTTTCTTCTTTTCAACTAATAAAATGCGATAACCTGAAATATGTATACCAAAACTAAAAAAAGACTTATCATTTTATACACAAGTTATACTACAATATCTTTTGTTATTAATATCAGTTAAAATTTTATATACAAGTTGAACTAATTTCACAGACGCTAACTGTTGCATTTCAGTTGTCTGTTGCGACTTGATAAATCAAGATACAATCCGTCTTCATCTTATATGGCACCACTACGACTTATCACCTGCAATCGTTTTATTGCATCGTTATATTGCAAACCCAAAACTATCTTAAAAGCGATAATCATTGTTCATCGAAGAAATGGAGTGTGTAAACTAAGTTATATGAGTTGTACTTGGAGGAGCACGAGTTCTATCCCGTCTGAACATCAATTTCCGATGAAGGAAAACAACGTGAATAACTGACATGTTTCAAGAACAACATAAAGGATACAATAAGCAAACACAGTTAAACAGTCTTCGCTCTCTTCTTATCTAAAAAGGCCTCGAGTAGCAATAGTGTATTTTTAGTCGATATACGTCCACTACTGGACATTGGCGTCCCCCTAAAGTGAGAGGATTGTAGCAATCTCCCAACTAGGTTGGCCCAATGCAGGTTGGTGGGGAGCCAAATCCTCGTTTATCAATTAGCAGTGCACACCACAAGCACATGAGGTTTGCTACGGTACCGTGAGTTACTATACGGGACCCCTTACACCTTCTAGTACCAATAGAAGACACATGGAAACTGTTTATTATCATAGTAGTATTTATTAACCGAACATAAACAGTAACTTCTCAATTTCACTCGTTTCTTATACTTACATTTTCTCTAAATCTTTGCAGGACTATGACTAGATTAGTAGCTAAGTCTTGCCCCATTTATAATAAAACATACTTCAAAATTCGTCTCATAAAAGTTTTAACTCCACTCTGATTATAAAAATTTGTTATATTGAATATGTTATACATAAGATGTTATTTATTAACATTTACACAATTCACAATTCACAATTCTTCATATCTTTAGCAAATAACAGAAGCAGAAGTATCACTCAATTGTTCCCCACTCCCAACCAATACACATCGGAATTTATCTGTGGTTGTTACAAGTTGAAATGGCCACCAAAAAGAGAACTTGATCAATAATTTTGCTTAAGTAAAACTAAGGTTCAGCTCATTTGAAGCTTGAATTTAGAAACAAATGTAAAAGATATGTCCTCTATAATTTAGGTCTTTGAAAGACAAAAAAATTGGTTTTAAAAAATTTATCAGCGTCAGAACACTGTCTACGACTAATCTATGGTGGTCATTACTTTTGTATATACAACATACAATTTAACATTGTTACAAGATAAATATTATAAGAATATGTTCAATAACGTTCACCTAAGAGATAGACTTAATTTTACAGACGTAAATAATATCCAGTTTTGTGATATTATCGACATCTTAAAGAAACAACCCTGAACTGTTTCCGAGTAAATCCTCCGTGCAAATCTCTAAGGGTCCAGTGCATTAGTTGCTCAAGAGAAGCGTGCTTTTGACGTATGGGGTGAAACCCAACCCCACTTACCAAGATACCACTTTCGTTCGCCGTCTATAAGCGAAAATCTTTAAAGACAAAAGTTAACAAAAATAAAACGTCATTTAAGAACGACATCGTACGAAAAGATCTATATAGATTGTATTTTTTTAATGAATCTTTATTGATTTATTTTAATATATTACTAAAGTCATTAAGCATATTTTGCATAATATGCAATTTGTTATATATAAGACTTCATTATATATGAGATATTCTATCAGATGTCATTCGAAATGATTTCAATAGAAGTATAAACGTTGCAATTTTGGACAGCTATCAAGATGAACAAACGGCAGAGCTTCCAACGGAACGTCAGAACTGACAGCGATTGCTTCCAATTACATCGGTTTGTACATAGAAGGACAATAAAACGTACTGAGCAATAGTAAATTTATATTTATAAACGGCAAATTGAATTTCAAAATGTATATATTGAATCGAGTTGAAAGGTTAAGTGATTGGTAAATATTGCACTATACAAAATTGAATTCACTATCGGTCGTATAGCAATTTGTAAACACTTAAAAATTCAAGCAATTTTTTGTATTTTTTTTATAATACGTTTCAGTATTTAAGGTTTCATAATATAAAATTACTAGCGGTAATTAGAGTGATATTTGGTTAAAACATGAAGGGATGAATAACATAATAATTCTTATAATAATTACTCATATTATATTTACTCGAATATTACAATCAATATATGACCAAATTATACTATTTATTGGTGGTAGTTCTCTTACTGATGAGCCTGAAGTGGACGATACGTACGAAGTGGTATTTTAATAGTAAGTAGTATTTTGCAGTAGCACACTGTGGATGCTGGTGAGGTAACAGCTCTCCCTGAGATGTTCTTAAAAGCAATGCAGGGAGTCACCAGTGAGTTCCGTAGGATATCCCGAGGATTTCTGCAATGCAACGAGGGCGTTTTAGTAGTAATAAGTCCCACATAACTTCCCCCCAAGAGTATCTTTTAAAGATTTCCCCAGCGACAAAAAAAATGTCTTTCTGATGGTAATTCCCTGTTACCAGAAACCGTTTAAGTAGGTACCACTGCAGCTCATTTTTCTGCCGCCAAACAGTAATGTTTGCACATTACAGTGTTCCTGTTTGAATGATGGTGTATGCTATTAAAATACTGGGATAACGAGACATATCACAAGGCGATAAACGCAATGTGATACAGTGTATAACATCTTAAACAGGTCTACGTAGTTATTCAAGTGTATCACTTACCATAAGATGAACGCGGGTCTTGTTTCGTCGCTGCGTTGAATAAAAAAATATTTACTACAATAACTTATCACGAGCTTTCTTGCTTAACTAAAATATGTATATATATTGAACAAAGATTAGCCTTGAACTGCCAATCGGTTACACAAAGCGACGAAATCGCAAGGCATTAATTAAATTTCGTTAGCAACTGACAGACTAACAAAGCTTTACGTTTAAGCATAAATAGTGCACAATGGAGAGAAATCAGATTTCAACATACAATATTTAAACTTTTACTCGATTTCAAGTGTACACTGAATTAGTCACAATGTCAGCCACCGTACGACAATGTGGACTTATGCAAACTAAAACTAGTTTTCACTTTCTTTAGTTCAAGTTGCTTAATGATTTTAACCACGACAAAGAGGTCGTTAACAAAAGAAGGATTTCATTTTCATCTGTACACCTTATAATTCCTTTTCTAGAGAAGGCAAATTTAAATGATTTTATAGTATAACTAATTAAAAAGTATTTACTTTAGTCAGATTTCTTTAATTTAAAAGTATGCTCCTTTAAAGATTTTCTTTTAAAGGCTTATCTACTTTTTTTATTATAATTAGTGTGTGAAAGTAAAAATAAACTTATGTATATGTGAAAGTGAATAAATGGATCATGTAATAATGAATCTCATTATTACAAACAGCCCATGCTATTATACGATATCTCCCAGAGGAGTTTTTAACTTAGTTTACATACATAATATATAGGAAGAATACAGAAAGTACTTCTAAATATAACTCTACTAAATACATTTTTTAATTACATTACTCATATAATATGTACAATGATAATAATCACATAATGTGTATAAACCTTTTCAATTAAATATTTTAAGTAAGATCACTCTTTTCATAATTTAAATGCAGAAATACTTGAAGCGATGAATACAAGAAGTTCGTCATTGATATAGACTAGAACTTTGAATTAAAAATTCAACTCGATCATCGTAAAATAAAGTTTTACGATCTGACAAAAGTTGTGTACAGGGATGAAAGTTTCACAACTCTACAATAAATGGCTATCAATAAAACGATGAATTTTATGGAGTGGAAGAATATATCACAGTGAGGAAGCTTTCGAGAGCTTATCTTCATTTTTAGCCCTAGAAGTAATATTCGTTAAGGTAAGTCGACAAAATATTAACCGGAATAAATCGCTTGATATTAACATTATTTTTAAACTTATGATAAAATCCGAATTTCCAATTAAAGCAAAATGAAAAATTATTTGCTGTTTTTGTTAAAATATAATGTTTATCTTTTAGACAAATTTGTTTAGTTTTTGACTATGCGTTTGAAGGAGGTTGCCTTGTTTTTATGTTGTAAATATTTCAAATCAAATATTAAGTTTATAATAAGCTTTAGCTATTACAAACAAATTTGCTATTATTAACTAGCAAACAGAATTAATTTCCTATAAAAAGGCATTACTTAAAATATGTCTTCAAGTTAAAAACTATAAACTAAACATTTCGCACTTGCTAAGAGATGCTTCACAATTTATGAGAACTTGTTATCTCCCATATATCTGACGAGACTGGTTAATATTTATACTTATAAAATAAACAATAAATGGTTACATAGACCCAAATAGATCTTATATGAAATTGATGTGTATTCACTTACTCATAAGTTGTAGAATATGTTTAGTTCTTATTTAATTATGTTTTTTAAATATTCAAAATTGATTTATTATAATATACATATATTGAGTTACTATCAAGTAACAGACCTCTGAAAAGAAAATTCAAGCGATACGACATTTATATTAATGAACAATAAATAGTTTACCCAAACTTCTGTTTTATTAGATGAAAGTTAAATAGTTTCTTTCGTCAGAACAAAACTGATATAAGACAACATAAACCATCAGAACTAACAATTTCAAAGCAGACTACCCAATGTCGGCTTCTCGAAAGCTTTTACGAAAGCTTCTTTTGTTGTGAAGTGAGTCGTTAAAGCAAACAATAACATTTTCTATAGGGTATGACCCGTTATCTGCCGTTTTCTTATCGATAGTTAATGCGCGTAACCACCGTATAAATAGTTAGGGTATGGTCAGTTAAGAGGGGGTGAATTTGAAAATAATTTATTGTAGCTAATGAATGACAGAAATGCTTAGAATCATTTAGTCTATTGTACTGTAAAAAAGAAATGTTACATCCTTATCAATAAACTAGTTAAGTTCATATAGCTATTGAAATTGGTAATACCGCCACTTGAGTATGGTGGCGGTTCCTCGTCGAGAAATCTCCAAATTTTGTGGTACTTGACTATAAGTACGTATTCAATCTAAGGTCTATGAAGTTGAACCTCATTTGATTCCTAACCCTTTTGGATTCTTTAGAGCGCTCCTAAATCTTTCCCATTTGTTAGGTTCATGTTTAACTGTAACTTTTTTGGGTTGAAGTGGAAGCTTAATGTGTGAAGAGGGAGGAAGAGGTTTTATGGGAATTAAGCGAAGTACACTTTCTCGGAGTGTGCGATAAGTATTAAAAAATGTAGTAAGATTTAAAAAATTTCTAAATGTACAAATAATTGCTTAAATTCTATACAAATTTAATGCTTAATTACTTTGTTTCTTGTATCTGAAAGATGATATATCCTCAACTGATTATTTTACGTGTTAAGAAAAGACGCTGACCTTTATTACAGCCCATATAAAGTCTAAAATAAAAATAATAATAACCAGCTCAGTAAATTATCCCTCTGCTGAGACAAGGATACTTCTTTTACAAAATTACAATCAACGCTATTTACCCATTATGCTGGCTTAATCATCATCATCTTTTCAACCGATGAACGTCCACTGCTGGACATAGGTCTCTTGTAAAGTACTCCACAAAATACGATAATGGCTTAATGCTGTTTGTTATTTTAATCATCTTTTAACTAAAACTTCGAGTATCTTTTGACTGATTTTAAAATTAAATAATAGTAAAGCAGCATTATCATAGTAATATAAATTCTACTAAAAACCTATGTCTGGCCAAAAATAAGAAGATTTACTGCTAACGTCTAGTATTTCAGACGGTTATATTTATGTCTAGTCATGTCTATAACTTGGCTTCAACCATCCTCACACTTGGCGCAGATTCTTGTGGATTCAACTCGCCAACATTTCTCGTCTTCACCATGAATAGGGCATTGACATTATTACCTAGTTTTCGAGAAACTGTATGAGTTTATCATGTTTTCTTATTTCAATATTATTATATATTCACGTCCGAACCAAACTCTTGCTGCCTTTCGACGGTAGAATGATCCTCTGCTCCTTTTATAGTTGAAATCGTTTGAAGGTTAAATAATTTACAGGTCAAAATAAATAATAATCAGATGATCTCAAGTCTTTTTTTATCAATAATAAATTCTCTGGGTTTTACTTAACAACGCATTGATGGGCAAATTTTAAAGGCTTTCACACAATACCGCTGTTATACTGTTAGATTCATCAATATAATAGTAGTAAGCAAGATCCTACCATCAAACATACTATATGTGGCCGCGAAATCTAACCAAGGACTATCATATTACTAGGTAATCTATTAGCGACTGTATCATATACATAGTAGATAATATGTCCCTCCAAGATCTATAAGATTTTAGGGAGTTAACAAACTTCTGTATATTTGTTCTTCGTATACCAATATAAAATATATTATTTTCTTCAAATCATCACATCATCATCATCAACAGCCTGTTACATAGTATATCTAAAATATAAAATTATTAAATAACTGTACACTGAAAGAAATTTATGTATCATGTTGATAAGAGATACTATGTCTTGTTGGTAGTTTAACTAGTTTGATAATAATTCAATAAAAAACCTTTTTATTTATAATTTTATTAAATCAGTTCAACATTTAATTAATGTTATTTAAGTTGCATAAAATCGGTTTACTTTATTTAATAGAAAATAATAACTTTGATTTAAAATTTAATTACCAATCAATACATTGTGATATAAACCAGAAATGTTCATACGACGGTCGCAGAGCCGGTGCGCTCTTGACTTTAATCAATTAACATCACATGCCGGATATCCGGATCTGGTAATTAAAAGTCTCCGCCTTCCTCATTGTTTCATCCACAGCCATATTTGCCGCAAACATCGGCAAATAGACTTTTTACTCTGATTAAAATTGACTCATGTTTATAAACATGGAGCTACTGGACATAACCTGTTTGCGATGAAGCCTTCAATTGAAAAAGAGGAAATTTAAAAGTGATCAATACAATATAAAGTTTGGTTACATTTAGCCAATGAGTTTTTTTTTTATTTAGATATACTCTTTTATTCCTCGGACTATAGTCGGAAACCTTGTTTGCTTATCAAACACTTGTTTGTTTTTATAATTTTTATCTACTAATACCAAAGTCGATAAATGTGATACCTGCTAATTATTTTTATATCTTTTAACAGCATCCTGTGTAATCTTTTCCATAAATTTTAAAAGTACTTCTTTATTATGCGACATTGTTATTTCGCTTAGATTTTCTTTACTTATCTTCTTGTCCATTTACATATCTATATCTGTCCTATCCCTTGAATACTTTGGGCAATCTATAAGAAGGTGCATAATACTTTCTTCTAGATAATGAGTTTAATAAATATCTAGTCCTTTTTTGTTTCCGTGATTTAGCAGTTAACCATTTGCACTCTCAATACGGCAATCAAGTTGAGAGGGAGAGGAGAAAGGAAGGCGTTAAGAGGGTGTAAGGCGACCCATATAACATATAACTTACAGGACCCAAGACTGCTCGTGGTGCACTCAGCGAATCAACAAATGAGGTTCTAGATCCACACCAACCCGCATTGGGCTAGCCTGGGTGAGAGAAGGTAAAAATCTCCTCACTTTTGCGGTAGACCTATGTCCATCAGTGAATATATATCAGCTGATGGTGATGAATGTCAAGTTCGATTGCTGTTCCTGTGATGGTTTTTCAAATCCACCTGTTTAGGTACCATCATCATATTATAAATCTTTGTCAGAGCAGTATTGCCGTTTTCTTCCTCACAATATACGGTCATGATACTACGTGTAGTAAGGTCAAATATTACCTAATATCAGTAAAAAAATCTTTATACATGGATGATCTCATATAATATATCCTCCCAAAATGACTAAGTTTCGTAATGAAGATGATAGTAACAGTCATAAAAGAAAAAATATATATTATATGGAAATAAAAACTCCGACAATTATCCGAGGCAAAAGCATATACATAAATAAAAAATTGGTGGCAGGTCTCCGTTGTCGGAGGCCGTCTAGGTAGGTACCACCGCAGCTCCTATTTCTACCGACAAATAGAAATATGCAAATATTACTGTCTTCCAGTTTGAAAAGGGATTATAAGCTAGTGTACTGGGGAAACGAGACGTAACATCCTTAAATCTCAAGGCGATGAGCGCAATGTGGTGCTGTGTATACCAGTTTAATTAGCGCCACGTTGCTATGTGCAAGTGTATCACTTACCATCAGACGAAGGTGTGCTGTTGCCTAAGCAAATAACCCGTGTTATGTTTCTAATTATTATTTCATTTATTCCATACTACTAGCATTTTAAACGCCTATATATTTCGCTCTCTCATATTCTGTAACTAAAATATTAACACTTTTTTATTTGCACTAGATTTGGGATAGGTTAGGAATATAATAAAGAATTCTTGAAAAAATATATATAATATCAATTTATTTCTAGTTTTAACAAATTTTACATTTTGCTTTTTACTTAAGGAAGAAATTTGCGCGTTTTACGAAATAGGAATAAGGAAAAGTTGGTGCACGATTTGGTGCTGGCTAAGATAGGGGAGAGTTTTCCACAAGAATAGAACACAATAAATCTATCAGAGACAGACCTATTCAAGTGCGCGCGTATAATGAGAATTACCCTTAAATTGCTGAGGCGGCCGTTATTACAGAATTTAACAAGTCAGTGAGAGGGGCGAGAGAATTTTTGGTATTTGCTTAATATTTTCCTCTCTGCAATTGTCTGTAGTTTAAAATATTAAACTTCAGAAAAAAATGAAAAAGACTGTAAAAAGATTTTAATTTATTTGACAAGGCTACGAAAGGAGCATGTCCTTCACCTGAACAGAGGCCCATAAGTACGTGGCGCTAGTTAAGATGGAATACACAGCAGAACAATACACTCATCTTCTTGAGACTTAATGTATTTAATCTCGTTACCCGAGTAATTTCACTAGTATACAGCATTAATTAAACCGGAACATAGTAATGTTTGCTCATTATTATTTATGCGGTAGAAATAGAAGCTACAGTACCTACCTAAACGGTCTACGACTATAGAAGCCTACCGGTTAGACTACAGACCAAACAATAGACTTTAGAGAGAGAAAACGAGAATTATATAAGCTATATAATTTTGTAATAATACGTGTTTCTATTTTATAATATTCTTGTACCATTTTATTAATTTAATTTCGTGTACATATATAACATAATCCTTTGACTGTCAACGACCCTGAAAACTAGTATTATTTGTTGACTTCAGTCTTTTCACGCTCATTTACATTACGCTGTATTTTTAATTTTAAGTAAAGTTCCGTACTATTGTAACATGTGAATGAATGTTTTGTTAGTATGTATGCGTTTAACTTTATTCCTTCTTTTTAAAATTACTAATGTTCTAAATATACAAACATTAAGTGTTGCTAGAGAAGAGAGGAGAGTACTGTCCCTAAATTCAATTCACTTAGTAGTCTATGGTAAAAATAAAATTCAAAAAAGTATATATATATGCTTAGTATGTATAGGTATGCTATGTTATCTGTCCTATAAGTAATTATATCCTATATTGAGTATGCAATCCCTGTCTAAACATATGCAGGAAGAGTAAAATATAAATAGCTGTAGCAACAGACTTAAGAATAAAAACCGATTTAAACAATATTAAGTAGTTACAAATTAAGACAAATATACCCCTTGATTTACAATGTTATATTAATAATAAAAAAAATTACTTAGTAACCGATAAACAATTATTACAAGAAATATAAGTATTGTTTATATGATTAATAGAATAGTGAAACATTTATACTTTCAAGAAGTAACTTATCAAAGTAGTTCCCATGTTTTATATAAATATTTTGTTGGAAATTACTAAGACAGCAATAAGCTTTTTTTAAATAAAAATCGAGTAATGTTTCTAATAAAGATAAGTAACCTATTGAAAATAAATGAAAGTAACACTATCAATATTTTTATTAAATATTTTAAACGGTTTAATATGACAACATAAGTATATCTCGCGTTACTTTAAAGAGGATGTTAAACTTGACAGCAACCAGAGTGACGTTATTAATTACTGGTAACAAGACGTCGTTTAGTTAATGGCGGAGCTTTTATTCTCAACTTGAGCATGTAACTGGTAAATAAATAGTTTCATCTATTTAATTAAATTCTTAGAATATATTTATATCCTTTAAATTATCTGAAAACAAATATGTTTTGTTACTATAGCTTTATATCTGCCTTTTTATATTAGTAACAGGAAAGTCCTTGATTCAATTCCGAGAATATTTATTTAAAATTTTTGTTACAGGTTAGGGCTTTTTCGGAACTTTCTAGTTGTACCTTTACATTATAAATCTGCACCACAATAGAATTGTTGTGTACAAATAGTCAATATTAAGATCTTGAATGTTCTGGACGAGCTTAACTTTTGGTTGTAATTTGCACACATGGTGGTAAGTTCACCGATAACATGATACCAGACATGAAATGAAGTTTCTTTACCATTGTTTTTCAAGGTGAGGCGTAAGCTACAGAAGGGATCAATTCTGTCATTTAGAGGGCAATCGAAAATTTATTAAAAATTTTGCTAATATAATTAATTCCTAGTTTTGAGTTTTTATTTTGTTTCACAAGGCATTGGATAAAAATCACAAGGTCCGAGAGAGAAATAATAAAGATGTTTACTTAAAAGTCGGACCATGGGACATCGGCCAGACTAAGAAACATGGACCAAGAAGGTTGAGAAACACTGCTCTATACCATTTTTAATTTCCCCAGGTATGGAAAAATGTAAGAATGGAAATTTTCCGCCCGGATATTCAAGGTATAAATTCAAATGTATAGAAAGGAGCGGCGCCGGAAGACGGCGCGTGACTTCGTTACGTGTCTGAAAAGTTTTAATTGAACTGATACGGACCTCCGCGAGCTTTGTGCAATACAACGCTCCATTGGTGCTGCTATCGGTTTTCGTTTTAAAATTACAAAATTTATGCAAAGTATGAGTAATTGCTGAACAGATGTATATGACTAAGAAGGAAACATTTCCATTTAGAAATGCCTATGCTCTTCCCATAACCCTCTCCAGGAACTCAGTAATCACGAGTACGGCAAATAGCAACCCCTTCTCTTCCAGTTTTAAAATCTTTAAATCTGAAATCATGAAATGACAATGAATCCTCTTTTCTTTATTAGACAAGTCAACGAGAGGACGAAGGTCAATGATACACTTGCCCATAACAACGTGACGCAATTTCAGATAGTACTCACAGCACTACGGTAGTTGTTAGGTATCCTCCAGTAATTTTACTAGCTAATAACGCGCTTCAAACCGGGGTACAGTAATGTTTGCACAGTATTGTTTGCAGGCTGTAATAATTGCTGCGATAGTACTTATCTAGACGATCACTAGCAACAGAGATTTACCAGCAGTAGGAGAGCTAGCACCAGTCATAATACATTCGAAAACCTCATTCTAAATATTATAGATTATTGGGTTTTTAACCGACAACTTGGTGAAAATCTCAGGGAGTTATTGGATGCATGGTGTATCATACTGGTTGCTTGTGATGAATGGTTTAATGAATATGACATTACTTATAATATTACGGAAATGAATACGTTACCAACAACAAATGCGTCCAATCTTGTTATGGCAGTAAAAATATGACATTTAAAATTCACAGACAGTAATAATATTTAAATAAATAAAAAATGTTATTAGATTATATAAAAAAAACCATAACGACAGTGATTTACGTTCCACCACGTATAGTCCCGACGTAAAACGGAACCAACTTTCAAAGTTAACCTTTCCGTACTGTGTCCGGGGCGGGTAATAGTGCATCGCACGCGATCTCAGTGTGTGTTAAAATGTTCAACGACCAACTTAAAATACATTTTCTAAACTTTGCTCAATAACTTAGATCTTACCGATTTGTAATAGGATTGAGAATTATTTAGAAGTAGTACCATATGTCTGTCGGTACGTTGCGCGGAGTTCGGGTGTATCTGTCAGCGTTAAGTGCTAAGTATTAATCCAAGGCTGTTTCGTACGTGCGAGGATAATTAAGTGTGAATAAGTTTTGTTAGTTATGTAAATATGTGGTTATGACATGAGCCGTGTGTTGACTTGACGTTGACTTAGAAACTTTGCCACTTGAATTCGTTAAGTGTCCTCCAAAAAAATTTTGTATAACGGTGACATTTAGTAAACAAAGTTATTTCCTTGTTTAACATATACAGTCTATAAATGGTATTGTCGTTAACAGTGTTAATAAAAATGTTTATTTATAAACAGTATTAGAATTAAGCAAACCAAAATGTATTGATGTTTACTCGTATGTAGTACGGACACACGTTAATAGACCTGCTGGTGGAAGATCTTCGTTACCGTATAGGTAGGTACCACCGCTCCTATAGCTCCTATTGCAGCCGATTAATTGAACCGTGAAAATATTATTGTGTTCCCGTTTAAAGGACATTGTAACTAGTGAATTTATTTGGGTAACAAGACAGTATAATACACCTTAATTCGGCGAGCACAAATTGATATAATGTACATCATCCTAGCTAGCGTCACTTTGATACGGACAGGCATTTACCATCAGGTGAAGGCCTCGTCTACCGTTGTCTATTGTCTAATATTATATTTAATAAAACCTTGATAGGAAAGCTCCGGAAGCGCTGTACATGAAGTTATCATGGAATAACATATCATATTCAATTTGAAGCTCACGCATGAACTTCACTTAAAATGTACACGGGTTTTACTTAGAAGTACACACGTGAGCTTTAAATTAAAAATAATGTGTTATTCCATGATAACTTCTACAGCGCCTTCGAAACTTTCCTACTAAAATGAACTTCCAGTGTTTCTCTTTAAAATATCTCTCGATAGTAAGATAACTGAAAACGAGGAAATAATAATTTTTATATAATATATCTTTTATATAACTTGCAATGTACGCACTTTACTACCTCAATAAGTCATTCGTGCATTACATCTGATGAACGCCATAAAACAAAACTCGCCTTTTCCCGCCGCAACACGCAAACCCGATTTGCGATAACAATCATACGAATGCAGTCTAATCGATTATATTACATCGAGTTCTGTTTATATCCGACTAAGTGTATCGAAATATCGGAACGGGTGTGAAGAATGCAAGGTTATCATTTCCATAGCGTTTATTTTCTCGCCGCCAGAATCGATTAAGAATTTTTAACAAATCATTACGTATCCATTTTCAACTTGATGAGTTTCTGAATGTTATTAACATAGCCAATATTGTTATACGAATATGTGAGAGCCAGTATTCTGGTACGACCCTCACCACCTTCAACCAAGTTGTCACTAAGAATCACTTCGAATTGAGTTCAAAAGTCAAGCGATTTACTGGTGGCAGGTCTCTGTTGCCGGAAACCGTCTAGGTAGGTACCACCGAAGCTCCTATTGCAGTTGATAAATAGTACTCTGCAAACATTACTGTGTTCCAGTTTGAATGGTGCTGTAAGCTAGTGAAATTACTGAGGTAACGTGACTTAACATCTTATGTCTCAAAGCGATGAGTGCAACATGCTGTATGTACCATCTTAATCAACGCAACATTGTTATAGGTAAACGTATCATTTACCATCGATTGAACGCCTTAGTCGTATCGTCGTCTAGATGTATAAAAATATTGTATATTAAAAAATAGATGAGAACTATTCTGTAAAATTCATTTATACTCGATAGATGAACAAAATAATGTATTTTTAAGACATTTTTGAAGTACTTCATTAAACTGGTAGTTAATAGTTTTCCTTATTTAAAGTCTTAATGGTTATACATTTTTAAAAATTATTCACAGTAACAAAGATAATATTCTTACTCTCCTACATGTACCTCTCCATTACTGGAGGTTGTCCGTCAGGTTGGAGAATTTGTTCATTGCTTCAGCAGCCTTCGGATCTAAATTATTCGAAAATGGTCTGATGCATACGGCAACACGTCAGCACTGCACTGTAATTTCCTAACGACAATTTTATGGAAAAGTTAAGTAAAGATAATATTAAATCAATGTTAATATATAAGAAAAAATAACTAATCGGTTAATTTTGTAAATAGTTGCTTAGTTACAAATCCGCGCAACCATTGCCCCCGACCGAACAAATTGATTCCCATTGTGGCCCAGGTCAGCGATAACCCGCCTGAACCCGCGCGTTCGACACCAAAGGACCCTTCATTAAAGCGGCACCTGAACTTTGTCCGCTATTAGCATAGAATGAAATAATTTGCTCTCTAGTACGCCTTTTGTAATTGTAAGATTGGAAATTGGAAATTGCTTACTTTCTTCAATTTGTAATAGTTTTGTTTATAGTGTACCGCAACTCGTTTACTTCTGATGATTTCTTATGTTAACGCTAATATTAAACTAATACATATCTATTTTATCGCATTTATGTATTTGTTTTTAATTATTTCATTATCGCAAATTATGTCAAACCCAAAACCTTAGTAAGTGATACGCTTGCCCATAACAACGTAGCGCTGATTAAGATGGACACAGGACCGCATTGCGCTCGTCGTCTCCAGATATAAGATGTTAAGTCTTAACCCAGTAATTTTACTAGAATATAGCACCCTTCAAATCAGAACAGAAATGTTTAAACATTACTATTTGGCGGTAGAAAGAGGAATTACATCGGTCCAGACGGTACAGACGGTCTCCGACAATAAAGATCTACCACCAGAATTTTCTCTTATTGATAATTTTACTCACTATACCAGGTGAACACCTAGCTCGTTTCATCGCTTAACCGAATAAAAAAGAAGAATACAAAAATGCTTCACGAATAATTAAATCAACATTAATAACGCTTTGTTATAAAGGTAATATTCGGAGCATGTGACGGTCGTTACAGCATACCGGCAAAATTGCGGCCGGCGGTTACCGGTACGCACGAAAGTGAACATTAATTTGAGGCCTTCAACAAAGCAAATTAATTACAGATCAGTTTGAAAGCTAGAATGCGAATGCATAGCCTAATGATAATCAAATTACACTTTCAATACTTACGCTATGTAAACATTACACGTAATTTCATTATTCAAAGCAACAAAACGTTCAAAAAACATGAAACCCGGTTTGATGCAGTACAACTTTTAAACAAATTACCAACGTAATAAAAACATAAATGTAATTTACTTTAATGCTGTAAGTAATTATGTACACTAGTAAAATTGACGAGACCACCAACAAAGAAGTTTCCAAAGCTTTCATCATCATCATCAGACATAAGCCTCCTCCAAATATCTCCACTTCAATCGGTCCTTCGCTGCTACATCCAGCGGATTCCTGCAACCTTCACCAGGTCGTCGGTCCTACTAGTGGGCCTTTCAGTACTACGATTACCAGCAGCCACTCTAGGACCTTACTGCCCCATCCGTCGTCAGTCCTTCAAGCAATTTGCCATGTCCATTGCCAGTTAATTCTAGCTATCCTTAAGGCTATGTCTGTGACCTTAGTTCTGGTTTTCTGGTATTTAAAAGTAAACCGATATTAATTTTGGACAAAATTCTCTCCCAAATCTTAACACATATATACTTTTTATTTTTACTTGATACTGATAATAATATCAGGAGTTTCCTACGTTCATAAAAACAAATAAGTTTATTCCATTGCATTAAGTGATCATTAAATACAGATTAAGTAACTATCCCTTTGAATGTGTTTCGAACATCCTCGATTTCCTGATATGTATTTTACTTAGCTACTTGGCGTTACATCACGCTCTTATGTTAGGTAACTTCTCGATAGGGACTGCTTGTATATATTCGTAAGTAATAATAAAAAGGTTTAATATTTGAACCACAACAAATAGATTTCTTTTACTTAGTAACACCACGAGAGAATCGTTCATCGGATAGTATGTGAGACAGATCCCCATAAAAACGTGGTCGTGGTAAATATGACTGCACCAAATTACGAGACGTGAATGTCAAATCTCGTTACCCTTTTTTTTTTTTTTTTTTTTTTTGGGGGGGTGGGGTTGGTTTCGGCCCCCATTTTGGCCGGGAAAGGGGGGGGGGGCCCGGGGGGGGGGGGTGGGGGCGCCGGGGG
>DWLS01001079.1:0-23977 GCA_018246255.1 Pachliopta kotzebuea | reverse complement strand
TACTATATTTAAAGTATTCATTAGGATTTAATTGAAAGTTGATTACTACTATGCTTTTTGAAGGAATCTTTTAAAACATCTTTTATAGTTTCAGTGCAAATTTTTGAATTGTTGGTCCTGTTGAGGATGATTAATTTAACAATTGATTTGGTAATGTTTTTAAGGATTAGTTCTGAACTAAGTAGTGAAAGGAATTGGTCTGTTTTACTATGTGAGGGAAAATTTGTGCTATTAAAGGCTTGTGCATAACTTTTATTTTGGAATTTATACAAAAGCATTTTTACAAAATTTGGCGATGTGGCACTGTTTTACTGGAGGTATGTACGCACGGACTTCAAATCTCCAACTATTAAGGTCAACACTGTCTGGTAAGATTGGGCTAGAAAATGTGATGGACACGGTTTTTGTAGGTTCAAGTTTAATAGTGCTGTTCTCGGTGTTCTTACGCATCAAGCGTCTGATCGAGACTATATTTTTTGTGCTGGTCAAGGGTCTATATATCTCCTTGTTTGAAAGGTCTTTTGGTACGTGACTAATAACGCCAGTTGTTTCTGTTGCGGCAGCTGGTATGCTAGCATAGAGTTTGTGGCCATCCAAGATCTTTTTATTATTTAGAACTGCATTAGCCAAAGCTGCTCTCTCAAATATCACTCCTACTTTAGCTTTGTTAATTCTTTTTAATGGTTTCACGCCTTTATTGTAACGTTTGATTGCGTTGGCGTGAGAAATCATATCTCTCGAGCCTATTGGTTTATCTTTGTCAATGCTTTCTAGGAAGACAATATATTCAAAATTGCCGCCATCTTCACGATAGAAACGGACATAGTCAGGTAATTTGAACGGAAGATACTTATCAGTGTCTTCTTCAGAGATAATAGAGTACGACTCCAAGTCCTGCATCGCAGCGCTTTCCTCGGAGTCTCCCTCACCATCCTCCTTCTTCTTATGCCTTTTTTTACCGCGGAGCATTGCGGTGACAATCACACACCACTTTATTTGTGAATAAAACTTTCAATAATAACAATTTGTATTATTTTCAATTAAACTTTTAAAAAGGCGCCCTTTTAGTTCGAATTTTACCGCGCTTTTTTTTCTAGTACTAATAGATGATAATGATTAATTTATCCCTGAAGGGAAAGGCAAAGGACTTAAGTCCATACAGCCAATTCTTATTTTCGATAATTATTTGAAAATTTTGGTAGTTTTAAAGGCCGAAGCCACGTCTTCATTGTTCTCGATTGTAAAGCCGACGCCATGTCTTGTGTTATTGGTGTCATGTCTTATTATTCTCTCTTTGATGTTTTGAATTGGTCGAAGTCACATCCATAAGCAATAATAGTAGAATCCAAATAAAAACTACTTATATTTCCAGATGCCCGTTTCAAATCCTATGTTAAGGTAAAATAAAAAGTATGTGCGTTCGATCCAATTAGTCAATCCGGGGAGTACAATCCAGACGTTTCGACTTTTCTGTTATTATTTGCTTAATCCTTTCCATATATAATCCTTGGTCTTCATTGTAACTTAATATTTTCACTTTGTTATAGAATATTATTCATTAAAACCAACATTTTTAGTATATGTATAACAGCTTAGAAATTTTCGGCGCGAAACTACGTGCAGAACGAAGCCTCGCGCCGAAAATCTAGTAATAATAGATGATGATTAATTTATCCCTGAAGGTAAAGGCAAAGGACTTAAGTCCATACAGCCAGGTCTTATTTTGGTAATTATCTGAAATTTTTTTTAGTTTTAAAGGCCGAAGCCACGTCTTCATTGTTCTCAATTGTAAGGCTGACGACATGTCTTGTGTTATTGTTGTCATGTTATATTATTCTCGGTCATATAATCACTTCTTTGATGTTTTGAATTGGTCGAAGTCAAATCCATAAGCAATAATAGTAGAATCCAAATCAAAACCACTTATATTTCCAGTGTCCGTTTCAAATCCTATGTTAAGGTAAAATCAAAAGTATGTCCGTTCGATCCAATTAGTCAATCCAGACGTTTCGACTTTTCTGTTATTATTTGTATAATCCTTTCCACATATAATTCTTGGTCTCTATTGTAACTTGATATTTTCACTTTGTGATAGAATATTATTCATTAAAACCAAAATTTTTAGTATAATAGCTTAGAAATTTTCGGCGCGAAACTACGTCTAGACCGCAGCCTCGCGCCGAAAATTTCCCTTGTAATAATAATCATTGATTGACAGTTGGTACCATAGTATAGATTAACCGGTGATTTATTTCATTCTTGTTATCGGTAATTTTTTTATTTAAGATCTTCATTGCGTCACCTAAAATTATGTTAAATAGGCGGACCTAATGCCTATGGGCTTTCTCTACCAGTCAACCTAGTAAGTGGGGAGATGCTGTGGTAGGTAAAGAAAAAATGTTTGTTTTTAAAACATTTTTGCATAAATAACAAAACCTAAAACTTATTACTTATTTTCCATCTTTGCTTAACGAACAAAAATTAGGAGTTTGTGTTAGTATCAACTTCCAACAACCAATTTTTTTTCTTTTCAAAACAAAATGCCAAAGCTCGCGTAACACGTGATAGTATTAATTAATAAATGTAATTAATATTAAGGTTAAAAAGCTCTTTAAGTATTTATTTTGTAAGGGCATGCTCCCTTTTCGTACATCGCACATTTTTTAAGCGGAATGAATTTTTTGGTTTTTGCGAGTATCGGCTCGGAGACACTTTGATCTTAGCCAAAAGGCCGAGAAGCGATGTACGGCTCACAGATGTAAAGACAATAACTAAACTCGTCTTCAAAAAAAGAGTGAATAGGCCTTTGCTAGGTTAAGGCGCTTTACCATCATAGACCACATCTCCACTTAACACCAGGTGGGATCGTGGTCAAGCATTAACCTGTACCTAAGTAAAAAAAAACTCATTCTTTACCACTTGAAGGACGGAGATCAGTTTTGACATGCTCGAGTCTCTACCAAGTTTGTTTGTATTATAGAACCCAACCCTCCCATCTCTTTCGGTGTTAAGTTTTTTATACAATACATTATTTCTTATTTTCTAGTAAGTAGTAGTTCAATTTTTTTTTCTATGCACAAAGATATAGTTCGTTTATGGCTTCTACTTAGTTTTTGAACTAAATATAGTCTGAAAATGTTTATTTTGAAGATATTACTATTAAACGTCTTAATATTTGTAAAAATAAAGACAAATTCATCTTTTCTCTCTAAAACAATTTGTTTGATAAATGCCTACAAGCATTTATATTAAAAAACGGTAATATTTTTTAAGTAATTTATTTGTATGAATGTATTAATAGTAACTATCCACAACAAATTTATCTACAATGGCAGTGCTTACAACAATGTTTATAGATAATAATTATTTCGCAGGCGACAGATGATTCTATTTAATACCCAAAAATTGTAAATGTAAAACCAAACAATACTATCTTCGCTGCTGTGGTTGTTTTAAAGAGAGCCTTTAAAACGACAAACAAATTATATTTATGGTCTACTTTCTAACGGTTCGTTTGTTATTATAAGTTTAATGTTAAGAACTCACGTCTGCTT
The DNA here is from genome assembly GCA_018246255.1 of Pachliopta kotzebuea. Taxonomy (NCBI): domain Eukaryota; kingdom Metazoa; phylum Arthropoda; class Insecta; order Lepidoptera; family Papilionidae; genus Pachliopta; species Pachliopta kotzebuea. The sequence continues at coordinate 20,423 of DWLS01001079.1, read as the reverse complement.
GATATACCTAAACTGAGCTTAAATAATGTAAAAATCTATTAAAAATGTTATGCTTATTAAGTATATGGTAAAATTTTAATGTTAGGTATTTTTGCTTATAAGGCGTAATGGTTTTCTATTGCAAGAATAAAGATAATAACGTAAAAAATTCACGATGGTAAGATAATATCTCATATACTCTACTTTTTTATATAAGTATATCTTAAAATAAATTTGCTTTGGTGTACATTTGTAGTATGTATTAAATAAACCAAAATATAAGAAACTGCATATTTAGAAAGTAAATTATCACTTAATTTTTATCTATATTATACATATATTTTACTGTTCAGATGTTATTACACTATACAGTGTTTTTTATGCAGACTGAGCAACGTGACACTCTCTCCAGTAGTCGTCCAGACTTAAGTGTCTCACGTTCAGGCATTGCAAATTGTTTATTATCTTCAATAGTTGTGAGCCAGAAACTAAGTTTATTAGCAAAGTGATGACAAGTGCCGCCTTCTCCGTTGCATTCTATGAAAGGAGTCGCACGGAAATCTTCAAGGCAAGATCCGGGGCTAGCCAACGCTTGGCCCCCACCCTGACCACCTGCACCCGTATGCTAAAACAATAAAAGTAATATTATTTTGTTATTGTATTATAAAAGTAATAAATGTACTGTTATTATTCAAACAATCATACCATGACAAAACTGTATCCAATCCATAATTCTCGCCAACCTCCTGGACAACTTGGAATATCAAGTGTTTGACTGTGAACGGCTATAACGTTTGCTGGAACTTCACAAACTACACATCTAGATATGTATCGCATTATTTCATTGCCTTCTACTGGCATCATTGGAATAGGTTGTCCTGTAGATAACCAATAACTTCGATCGTTTCGGCTAGCATAGTTACAAACATCGTTAAGATCGCAAAATAGGAATGGCATAGTACTGAATTTTCGTACACATGAGCCAGCATACCCTAAATCCTGATTATGAGCTTTTTCGTTTCCGTCTATATATAACAATGAGTAACCATCCCATAACTTCACATGACCAGCTTCACATTGAGGCACCGCATCACTTTGGCTATGTCTTACGAGAAGGATTCCTGTCAAATAATCACTTGTGACACAAGGAGCACCAGGAGCTCCGGGAATACCAGGCAATCCCGAGCGCCCTGTTTCACCTCTTTCTCCTTGTAATCCTTGTAAACCTTGTAGTCCGGGCATACCATGAGGTCCTGGTGGTCCTGGGAATCCTCGGTCACCCTTGATACCTGGACTGCCATCAATACCTGGGAAACCTGGAGCTCCAATGCTACCAGGTAAACCATCTAAGCCAGGTGGTCCGCGGGGCCCTGGTTCTCCCTTTGCACCAAGAATAAATTCAGCAGCTTCACCTTTGTCGCCTTTGTCACCTGTCATTCCCATTAAACCTGGCGACCCAGGATATCCTCGATCACCTTTAACACCTTGTAATCCCGGGGCACCAGTTAGGCCCACAATGCCATCAAAACCTCGTTCACCTTTATCTCCTTTTTGACCTATCAAACCTGGTAAACCCTGTGGTCCTTGATCACCCTTTTGTCCAGGTAAACCAAAAGTAGAAGCTCCTTTTTCACCCTTTTCTCCAATTGCACCTTCAATGCCTTGTAATCCTGGTAATCCTGGCGAACCATCAAAGCCAGGTGGACCAGCCAGTCCTTCTCGACCCTGATCTCCTTTTTCTCCACGCGGCCCAGGAGGTGCAGAAATACCAGGAGGACCCATTTCACCAGGAAGACCAGTTAAACCTTGATCACCCTTTTCTCCAGGAGCTCCTTGTTGCCCAGCACGTCCGTGTTTTCCAGGCGTTCCAGGTAATCCTTTTTCACCTTTTATGGTAAGTCCAGGAATTCCTGAAGGACCAATAGGACCTCTGTCACCTGCAAGGAAAATAAACGTTTAAAGAGTTATCCTCACCTAATAGTCGGATGAAGAAGCGAATTTTTTGTTATATTCGACTTCATTTATCTTTTACTAGTGTATATGTAAGGCTTATTACATCTATACAAGAGAAAACAAAATTTTAAAAGCTTTGAGAATGCTGTAGATAATACACAACCATTGTTATCTTTTTATTTATAAATAGGTATGGGTCTTACACCAATCTAGTACCGATTTTTTAAATGATGGATTTAATGACTTAGCTAACGATTACATTGTCATAAAGTTAAAATTATTGTGAAAATATTCTTTTTAAGATTATGTAGCCTAGTAACGATGAAATTATTGTAATAAATTGTTTGTTTCTGTGCTTGTTTAACAGTGCATATAGCACGGTACAAGATAAATTTTTATTATATAATATTCACTGTTTATATATTTCAATACATACATATGTATATAGAGGGAAATAGTCTAAACCTCTTTAATAACAAAGGCTTTTCTCCTGCAGTTCTATAGACTACAGGATTGAAATTAACATTATTTAAACTTTGTAATTTTAAATATAATACCTTTGTTTTATAAAACAATAAAAAATCTACCTTTTTCTCCTGCATAGCCAAATCTCCCCATCTCTCCTTTCTGTCCAATGGCACCTCGCTCGCCTTTTTCTCCTTGTATGCCCTGTTCTCCATCTCTACCTGTATCTCCCTTTGAACCCTTAAAACCAGGATTTCCCGGAGCACCTGCGTCTCCTTTATCACCTTTAATGTCAATTGACAAACCAGGCAGACCTCTATCACCTTTAGGGCCTACAGGACCTCTAAGTCCTGGCAAACCTACGGGTCCAATCGGTCCTTGTTCTCCTTTAAGTCCATCAATTCCATCACGGCCCGAAAAACCTCTATCTCCTTTATCACCCTTTGCACCTTCTGGCCCAGGAAAACCAGGTTCACCTGTTAGTCCAGGTCTACCATCTAAACCGGGCGTTCCTGGTGGGCCGGAATCACCAGAGGGACCTCTGTCTCCTTTTTGTCCTGGTATTCCAGGGAATCCCCGATCCCCTTTACTGCCAGGTTGTCCTGGAAAACCGTCTAATCCACGAGGTCCTAAGTTACCCTTTTGACCAGGTAGACCGGGTAAACCATATCCTGGCAACCCAGCATCTCCTTTGTCACCCTTTTCTCCATTTATACCAGGAGCACCGTCTAAACCTCTCAAACCAGGAATTCCCGCATCCCCTTTATCTCCTTTATCTGCTGCTAGACCAGGTTCTCCTTTTGGACCAGGGAGTCCAGGAAAGCCTTTATCACCTTTTTCACCAGATCCACCTATTCTTCCTGGTAGTCCAGCAGGCCCTTCATAGCCCTGATCTCCTTTTTCTCCTGGTTCGCCTACAGGTCCAACAGGACCGTTGAGGCCTGGTGCTCCCGGTAAACCTGGAAAACCGATCTCTCCTTTGTCACCTTTTTCTCCTGGTGTTCCATCAAGTCCTACAATACCTGGAGGACCAGGACGTCCCCGTGCTCCTGGAAATCCCTTAGGCCCATCAGGTCCTTGCATACCCGGTTCACCCTTCTGCCCTGGTAAACCTATAACTCCAGGTTTTCCAGGCACTCCTGGATAACCTTGTTGTCCTTTGGGTCCTTCTCTTCCAGGTGTACCGGGTACCCCCGAAACTCCGGGAGGTCCTACAGGACCTGGTTCTCCTTTCTGTCCTGGAAATCCAGCCACACCCGGTCTTCCTGTTAATCCCGTATCCCCTTTCTCGCCACGCAAACCAATCGAACCTGGTGGGCCGTCTTCCCCGGGAAGTCCAGGTACTCCCCTTGGTCCTTGATCTCCTTTTTCTCCTGTTAACCCTGAAGGTCCAGGTGGTCCAGGCATAGAAGGTCCTATTTCTCCTTTGTCACCTTTATGCCCAGGCAATCCAGGAAATCCTCTTGGTCCAAGTTCTCCTGGAGTTCCTGGGAAACCCATTGTTCCCATTTCACCTTTTTCTCCTCTAGGTCCCGGCAATCCACGAGGCCCGACAGGGCCTTGTCGCCCAGGCAAACCCATATCACCTTTTTCCCCGGTCCGACCTGCAAAACCTTGGTCTCCCTTTTCACCAACATCACCTAGAAAAGGAAAAAGTGTTTTTTCAACAGACACAATTTTGTAATAAAGAAGTATCCTAAAAAATTAATTTAACTCAATTAACATCTGTCTAGTTAGAGATAGACTCTGAATATACACATACCTAACTGGATATATAGGTAGGGGAAAAATAAAGTTTGTAAATGAGATTGACTAGGAAGGCAAGATCTCAGAGCCTACACTCTGCTTCCAAATTGCAGTAAACAATATAGTTTTTCTTTATGGTTTAGCTAATGTAAGTATTGGAAAAGCGAGTCTTAACGTTTTACGTCAAAGACATAGCGACCAGCCGAATGTAGTGCAATGATACTAATTATAATAATAAGCTGTACATTGTTTTTGACACGCGTATCTTTGATTATCAAGTTTTCATACTACTCATTCCTTCGCTTTGTAAAAAAAATAAAAAAATCACCTGGCAACCCCTGTGGTCCCGGCGGTCCTTGAGCACCTCTATCGCCTTTAGTTAGCTCTTGTAAGTTAGCTGGGCACATGCCTGGTTCTCCTTTTTTTCCAGATCTTCCCGGAAAACCTTTATCACCTTTCAGACCAAAATCACCCGGCGTGCCTTTTTCTCCTTTTATTGAGATACCTTTAACTCCAGGCCTGCCAGGGGTCCCAGGAATACCAGGTATACCATCTGCTCCAGCCGGTCCAATAAAACCTTGATCACCCTTTGGCCCTGGCATACCTATAGGGCCACGATCACCTTTAGAACCATCACTTCCTCTTTCGCCTTTTGGTCCTGGTGGTCCACGCGGACCCTGCAATCCTTTTTCTCCAGGTGGTCCCTTTACTAAACTTGATGGTATAATAGCATCCGCGCCTTTGTCTCCTGGAGGACCCATTGGACCTTCGTCACCTCTTTCACCCTGTATAGACACAAAATATTGAAGATTGAAACACACAAATAAATTAAATATAAAATAAATAAACATTTGAATAATAAAACGTACCGGAGCACCAGAAGATCCTGGTAATCCATTTAGACCGTCAGCACCACGTTCACCAGGTAAACCAACTGGACCAGAAGGTCCTCTCTCTCCTCTCTCTCCGGGATAACCATCAGCACCACGATCACCTTTTAGACCAGGACCACCAGGCCAACATTCATTACAGCGACCTCCTATGTCACCTTTATAACCTGGACTACCCGGTATTCCATCAAGTCCGGGACTGCCTTTGTCTCCTTTATCTCCTGGTGCGCCCATTTCTCCAGGACTTCCAGGAGTTCCCAAAGTAGAATTTCCAGGCACACCACGCAAACCTTGATAACCTCGTTCTCCTTTTTGACCTTTATCTCCGGGAAGACCAGATCGCCCACTGCTTCCTTTCTCTCCCTAATAATTAAGTAAAATTGACTATAAAGTACAAAGAAATATCTTTAGTAACAGAAATAAACATTTGCACATAGAAATTTGACAACTTGAAGAGAGATATTGGTAGAAAAGTAGTAAGAAAAAGTTTTCCTTAATCGTCTTTCAGTTTTGTTTCTTCTTCTATCTTTGGAATTAAAATGTATATATTTTAATTTTTAAGAATACTACTACTTTTGAGATACTCGATTGAGATTTATTTTAATTAGGACCTATGCGCTGCTGCTGATGGTATATTTTTTAGCATACCTTGGAAGTAAGCATATTTTCTCACTGCACCGTCAGTACATTGAGCGCGAGGGCCTACGAAATAAGTCCGCCCCTTAATACCTTTCTTTAAGGTTTACTATTAGGGATAAATAAATAGACAAAACATGCGTGTAATTTTGTACTTTACCTAATGTCCATTGCCATGAAACAAATTTTGTGAATTATGAATAATAATGTAAGCAAGGTTTTCATTAAAAATTACTTACGGGTATTGAAAACCCATCCTCTCCTTTCATTCCTCTGGGTCCTTGAGGTCCGATAGGACCATCATAACCCCGTGGTCCTATTTCGCCTTGTGGACCATCTAAACCAGGTTCACCTTTTTCGCCTTTTTGACCTGCAGGCCCTTCTATGCCTGGCGTCCCAGGCTCCCCTTGACCACCAGGTGCACCCATTGGTCCAGCTTCTCCTCGATCTCCTGGTCTCCCATCTGTACCCTTAGGCCCAGCTGGACCTATATAACCTCTAGGTCCAGGTGGACCTGGGGGACCGCGCGATCCCGTACGGCCACCAGGTAATCCTTGTACACCTTTTAAACCTCTCTGACCCGGTAAACCGTCTCTTCCAGGTTCTCCTTTATCACCTGGTCGCCCAGGAAGACCAGCAAGTCCATCATTACCTCTATCGCCCTTTTGTCCCATTGGTCCAGGTCCGCCATACATTCCATCTCTACCCTAAAATTAATTTTATGTTTATTATTGTACATCGTCGTTTCATCTGAGCTTCGGAAATGTTTAAATATATATCTAGTTTTAAGCAATTATCACTTTACTGTCATTAAATATTATAATGAAACTTACTATTGCGCCGGGATTTCCTCTTATACCCTTTTCTCCCTTAATACCCATTTGCCCTGACAAACCGGGTTCACCCATTGGACCAGTATCGCCTTTGTCACCCATTCTTCCCGGTTCACCTTTTTCACCTTTAGGTCCCATGTCACCCGGAACTCCTCTAATGGCACTAGCATTATCCTGTGATGGTAATACAATAGGAGGACAACCTGGACCTTTGTCGCCTCTATCTCCTCTATCTCCTTTGTCGCCTTGAATCGATTGACCTTTAGAACCTTTAGCACCTTTGTCACCTTTAAATCCTTGTGGACCCTAAAACATAATAAGAATAATTGAAAAATGTACCCAAAAATAATGGGTTAGTGATTTTTAATGTTTAATTCTTATAAAACTTTTTGCTTACTATTGGGCCTGTATTTCCTTTTGGTCCCTGTAAACCTGGAGGTCCTGAAGGCCCTACTGGTCCTTGACTACCTTGCATTCCATCAGCTCCGGGTTCCCCTTTTTGTCCTTTAGGATACCGGCCAATATGTGCTGCTTCTCCTTTGTCACCCTTTTCTCCTTTAGGTCCTGCTATACCACGGGGTCCCTGTGAACCCTTAAGACCTATTTCTCCAGGTTCTCCCTATTAAGAACACAAACAATTATAAGAAATTTTATTTTCGAAAAATTAAATAACTTGACATAATCAAATGATCAAAAATTGTATTACATCTGTTCCATTACATCCATCTCTTCCTGGTATTCCAGGCAAACCCGTCTCTCCCTGAGGTCCAGGGGGACCCGTTAAACCAATAAACCCTTGAGCACCAGGTTTGCCTCTGTCACCTTTAGGGCCACGAGGTCCCTGTGGTCCCATTTGTCCTTTTTGTCCTTTTGGTCCTTGTGGACCTTCGGCACCTTCATGACCAGGAAGTCCTCTCATTCCTGGTGGCCCCGGCATACCTGGGAATCCCTGCATAGTAACAAAAAAGTTAAGATTTTTTTTTCTTTCTCATAATACTAACAAGATTTGACCACAAGGTTTTCCATTTTATGTATAGACATGTACTGTCCGCTCGGTATTTATATAATGTTCATGCAATTAATACTGTTTCTTTTTTTTAATTATTGTTAACAGATACGGCTTCAGTTAACAGTTTTTATTTTTTAAAAAATAAATGTCTGTTATCGCTTCTAAAGGTATACTTTTGTAATTATCTTGTAGCGGTGTAGCTGTAGCACGAGTATTGGCTATCAAGTGATGAATTAAAAAGATGAAATAAAAAGTTATCAGAGAGAGATGACAAGTATGGGAGAGAGGATTATTATCACGATTATTGTTTTTAGGTAGACTTTCCAATTGGTTTTCCATCTGGGCATTAGTGTGTGTAATAAACTGTATCAGTTAATTTTATTTGTATACTAAACGCTACTCCCCACATCCACAATGTTATTAAAAAAAATTATCAATGTAAATACTAATTTACAAACTTATATGAGTTTATTTGGACAACATTTTTTCTGATTAATTGTTCACGTTTCTACTTTCCACAACTAACATCAAGATTTATTTAGCATTAGATGCTAGTTCATTGTAACAATATTGTAATTGTAATTGTGGGTTTCTGTCGATGAAATTCTACTGACTATATAGTGAAGTTTAAATTGCATTAATTTTAACACCTTGAAAGAAATTTAAGAATTTTGTCTTTTTGAATAACATTAAAAATTGCAACTTACTCGTGAACCTTTTTCTGCAAAACATTTTGGTACACAGCATCCTGGTGCTGTACAGTTACGATCAGCCGCTGTTGTGCGTTGGCGAGTCACTGGGTCAAAGATAGCGAAGTTTAGACCAGAACTGGGCGGAGGACGCGGCGCTGGTAAGTCCGGCCGCCCCGACAATCCGAAATATTTTGTTGGTGGAGGAGGAGGCGGTGGAACATTTCGAGTACCGTACCAATCGGTTGGCGGCCATTTGCTTGCATTTATGTCGTTACCATCCATCCAACCATCGTCTTGCTGCAACGAAAGTATTTTTATTTCATTCAGAGTACATAAATAAAACCATTTAAAGCTCTTCCTTAATTTACGAAAATTTATATTTTATATGTCCTTTCTTCATTTTGTAACAAAACAAAAACTCCTAGGTGTTAAAATGTAAGTACATTTAAACACTAATTTATTAAAAAAATGGTAATAAAACACATTTTTGTCTCAATTTACAGAAAATTTTAATTTCTTAAAATGCGGATCATATTGTGTTTATATGGTAGCTAGCAAAGCGAGCATCGTGTTTGTACCCGAAGCTGTGTGCGCACACGATATGACTCGTCCGCCCGGTATACACAGAAGATTCCATCTTTTATTTCTTCTTTTCGATAGCACTGGTAAACAGTAGGTACAATCCGGAATAACGAAAGTGTTAGAAAACACTGTCATAAACGTACCAGTAAGTACACTATGAAATTTAGGCCTGTAAAGAGATCGCGTAGCTCTTTTGCTGTTCCAAAATAATAATAAAAATTAAAAAAAATGATAGAGAAGTCAACGAACATTCATTTAATTTCTGTTAAAATTTATTATTCATTTTTACACCTACATAATGTAGAAATTCAGAAGTATGGATAAGAAACGTAAAATCATACTTAAAAAAGTTGTTATGGGTACATATTCCGAGATTTTAATTATAAAGATAATCGTTTTTCAGCGCGTTTCTGTAGTCGGTTAAATATTAAATTAAAGCTATTGTACATAACACTGCTATTGCATTATTATTACTTATAATATTGTTGGTTAATAAAATTTGTACTGTATATGTATCGTAATACTATATATGTATACGTTCTAATTCATTAGTATTAAAACTCCCACATTTATTTGTACATGTTCATATAGTCTAGCTCGCGGAGTCCGGATCCGCGAGCTCAGGGTCCGTTGAAGCTTTCACGGCCATAATGGTGGCCGAAAGCATCGACATCACCCGAAAAAAAAAAAAAAAAAGTTCATATAGTACACACTCATAGTGCCATGGTGTTGCTTCAAGAAACATAATACAGAGAATCTTTGAGCATTATGAATTTCGCTACGTTTTTGTATTAATAAATTTAAATAGTCTGTTATTATCAAATCTATATTGATGCTAACAATTTCGTGATATCTCTATATAAATTCAGGATATTTGTCGATTTTTTGTTTTTCCTGGTTAATTCAGTTCCTTTGTTAAACGTTTTTTAAAAGTTTATACTTTAGGAGTGTTTAGAATCAGTTAAGCTTCTTGATTCCTTTGGATTTTTAAAGTTTTTTTGTTCTTTCATAAAATAGAAAAAAGTTATTTTTTAACCACGCACATTGAATTAAGGTTTTATATTTATCACATTCAATAAAATTATTCGTAATTAGGCTCAGGGTTTTAAGAAGGCTGCATTTCTAAAAACTTCTTTTTATATTTTCTTACTATAAAATTGTCTAAAAAAAATCGGGATCCTATTCTTTATCAATATAAATATTAATAAAGAAAGGGCAATTTCGGTTCTGAATAACCGAGTTTTAAGTAAGTACAATTTGCAAATAAGCACAAAGTTCTTGAAGGGGCTTAAATGAAATCAGTTTTGGTAGAAATCGAATTTTGTTTTAGTCATTGGAGACAACGACTTAACAACTATTTTATACCTTTTAAATTATTTAAACAAAAAACTTGTATACTAATACACTTGTACATATTTGAATAAGACATGTATTTAATTTACAATTAATTAACTTTGTCATCTCCCCTCGACTCTGTCATCATTAGCTGTTATTTTAAAAATTCTTACAAATTTTTTAGTAGATTTTAAAACTGTTAACGTTACATTTAAAAAAATACCTTACGAACCTATCGAACTCTTGACTTTGAGTATAACAATTTGGTATGAAGTAACATGCTCCGTTAGCATAAAAAGGTAAAACGACACCGCCTAAGATTATTTTAAAATCGTTAAATTCTCGCCGTGCTCTTTTATTGAAATTAGTGTACATGTTAATAATAAAGTATCTTCAGCATGGTGTAAAAATATATCATTGACTCGCTTTATTATTAAATTTTACGGTTTGTTGAGGTACTTTGATTAACACACTCACTACCTTCGAAATAATGGAAAGCGATACCCGGAAACCAATTTTTTTATACCAAATTTTGATTAAGTTTATAGGAATATTTAAAAATATAGATGAATGTACATGGTTATTACTATTATTTTAATAAGTAATTAAGTTAACTACATTATATATAATAACATTGGTGGCTTACTGACTACTGGAAGATGCCGCTCTCTCGGATCCGAGTGGGAGGCGCCGCTACAATAGTCCCACCCCACTCGGATCCGGGTAGTCGGCATTGAATGTGTTAATCACAACAAATCTTATAATCGGTTAAAATTTTCAATAAATATATACAATAATATTACACAATATTATAAAAGTAGCAAAACATCAAAACAGCTAACTTCAGAAGTATATTCATACCTAATAAAATAAAGTAAATTAGAAAAAAACCTATCACTGTCTAAACTCCAAATTTTTAAATTGCTTTTTGTTAAACGAAAATAATAAATGTCAAAAAACACTACCTACTGTGTATAAATTAAAAAAAAAATGATTTCTGAACTTTGTCAATTTGCGCAATGCCGACGTTTTACATCCGATGATAAACTCTGTCGTTGTCCTATAATATTGCGTTGTACTACGAAATTAATAAATTATTGTATCCAAAGATAAACAAAAGAAAGCAGTACTTTAATTGTTTTTTATTAAATCTATGTATCGCTTTTTCAAAGGGTACTAGATATTTTCGTGATTAAAAATTCCTTCGTAATTCTTATTTTAATGTAAAAAGAACGTTGATTATACGCGTTTTTGGAGAAATTGCAAAAAGAAGAAAACAAGCGGATTGGCGAGTTGGGAGCCCGGGAGACGCGCGTGCGCCTGACACTCCATTCTTCAATTTCGCTAAGTTTATTTAATATTGTTTACTCTTTTTAAAACGATAAAATTATCATATAAAAAATATTTTAAAGGAAAACTTACTGTAATAACTCTCGTTAAAGGCGCCAAAATTGCTACCAACCTGATCAAAAAATGTAAAAATTAATGCACTGATTTATTTTTATTATTTATACAATTATAATTTTACAAAACGATAGTTTTCGTTTAAAATCAATAAAGTATGTAAAAATTTATTAAGACTTGAAATGTGAAAATTTACCAAAGTACGTGAAGCGCCATGGCACGAAGCGCGCTGCGCTTGAGTCCCGTGCGCGCGCGCTGTTCGTACCGGGATACTAAGGAGCGAGGAACGGCCGGGCGGCGGCGTGCGCACCCCCGCCCCGCCACCGCCCCCGCGCAATACATGGCATGGCCGCCGGCGAGGCGGGCGCGGCTAACAGCTTCGCTCGCCACCACCAGTAGTGCGGCACAGCCATGTCGGGTCCGGCGCGTGCGCGCCCTAAAACGTTCCACCTTGTCCATCTCGTGCTCTCCATCTTCTTTCTGCTCTGGACCCCACAACTATGCCTAGCTGTAAGTACCCGTATTTCTATTACATTCTGTCCTGAAATATATATAGACAATACAATGGAAAAGACATCAACGCAGACCTCGAACTAAACAATAAGTTTTTTGTTTTCAAAATTTTCAGTGAGTCATCAAATCGAAAGATTTTGGCTACAGATGCAGAAAACAGGAGTATGGATAAACGTAAACTGAATTCAATTTAATTAGGCATATAAAGAAATAACATTTAGATTTTTTTTTGTCATAATTTCTCATCATGTCGTGAGAATATTTGAGAAATAAAAAGTAATAAAGAAATAAAAGATAAAAATTTGCTTACAGTATAGTATCCAAGAAGCTAAAGCTTTGCTCTATTATTTAGTAACGGAATAAATGACATTCAGTATTTACTCAATTATTAGGTTCAAGTGGTAAGGAAACGACAATTTGTTTTCCATCAGAAAAACAAAACGAGACGGTTTCAATTCAAAAGTTGTTAAACACGTCATGTCTCATATCGTTTAGTTTGTATTAAATACCTCTGCTTTTAAGGAAGTTATACTAAAAGAATGACATTTATTATACAGCTATTTTTGAATTTAGCTAAATCAAAATTGTTCAAAATTAATTATGATTGTAAAAGTTTTGTTTTGACTGTATATAACTGCATTTTTTAAAAATCCGTTGTTATAAATTTATAACAATGAAACTATTTTTCATCAAGACTAGACTAATTCAAACGTTTTCATATTCCATGTTAACACTGTCAAAATAATTTTATGAATTATTGGTACATTACAAGTAGCATACGACATTTCAATATCTCATCATCTCAGGTTTTTCATTTATGATCTTTTTCATTACCTTTTCTGTCATCTTTTCCTAAGCTATATTACTTTCTGTAATAAAAAATACTTACATGTGCTTTTAATATATTAAATAGATCCGTGCCTCCGGTGCTGCAGGCGTCTATAGGTTACGGTAACTGGTTACCATCAGGCAGGCCGTATGCTTGTTTGCTGCCTTAGTGGTATAAAAAATAAGATCCTTAATTTTCAGGACAGCAGGTTGAATGTAGGGACGTCAATTTATAATCGTAACTCGTTCATACTCTGGGTCCATAAATATGGAAAAAATCATCATCAACATCATTTTAATGTCTTTCAGTAAACATAATTCACTCCAAATAGGGAATTGACATAACTTTTCTCAACGAAAAAAATATTAAAAGTTTACAAAATCAAATGTTAAAAAATCATTTTATCTCAGTACTTTTAATAGTGTATGAAATTGTTTTTTTTTTATTTACTTTCACCTTTCGATTGATTCACATATAACATATATTTTGTATAAGTAATGATTAATAATTAATAACTATATATGAATAGTTTATATATGAATAATAAAGTTGATTATAGAGTATTTAACGGGAAATTTATTGCAACGAATATGCCTGCGCGCCAATTTGTACAGGTATAGTAATACCATTCAAATAGAAAATCAGCTAGTCTATGCCCATTTGAAAAAAATTCTTTTAAACATTCGATCATAGACATTAATAATTTTTTTTAATATAAAAAAGACTATATAAATCAAAATGTGGACCAGTTAAAAAGCTTGGGTGGGTCAGCGTCTGACCCACGGGTCATAGGTTCGCCTTTACTGATGTAGACCAAGACGTTTATCGGCTAATGATGACGGTGTAGATCTAGGATTCCCATCATTAGCCCTGGACAGTCTACTGTTGAACATAGGCCTCTCCCAAGAAACTCGCAATGAGGTCGACATCGACTCCTTGTAATCGAAATCAAGTCGCCGGTGATCCACACAAACGAAAGCTGAGATGAGAGAGGTCTAGAAATCGTACCCAGTTATCACCCACAAATCCTTATCTAAAAATTTCAAGATACTCTATAAGTCGTGTTACTTACGTGTACCAATATGTTATAAGAATGATTATTATTTTAGTAGGAAGTAAATATTTACCCTGTTAAGTATTTTTAAGAAATTTTTTTCAATAATAATTAATTACATTTCATATGTACTGACTTTTATGTTTATTTATGTTATTTTTTTATGACAAAACTCGATATAGTAACTTTAAAGTAATACGGATATGAAAATTTTAAGTACAATTTAATTTTAAAACGGATCTATTGGCCAAAACAGTTTCCTGACTTAACATGACGCGTTTTAAAACGGCCAGCACAGTGTGATTTAGTATTTAACATCCTTACTACCGAAAACTAATTTGCGCAAGAATACGAACAAGACTTACTCGCTTCGATGCTTTGTACAATTTAAAAAATAGATTCCACTGGGAATGATTTCGGGATTAATGAATCATATAGACATAAGCATATTGTATTTACGTATACCACGAGTAATTTTTTAAAAAATTTGATTATATTCAATTGACGGAGTAATTAATGTGTTTAAACTTTGCATATACTGCGACGGATTTTTCAAAAAAAATATTATTTTCCTTTTCGTTATGCCATAGTCTGTTTTTATTTATTTCAATAAATGCTAATACTACTTTATATTTTTTTTAAATGAGTCGATCATACGTTACTTTTTTAATTTTTATTTACATTGTTTGGGTTTGCTTTACTTAATATCCAAAATAATGCGTCACTCCTATGAATAATATAATACGAAAATTAACAGTAATCTCATTAGATTTTTTAATTAAACCACAATAATGGTTGTGTTATCATCATTAACTCGCGGCAGTCCACTGTTGAACATAGGCCTCTCTCAAAACTTCATGCGTGTATTATACTGATTAAATAGCGGCGAAAATAAACATTGTATGTTATCTCTGCCTACTTTATGTAATAAGAAACTGGTAAGAACTATACTTTTTAAAAGGCTTTGCTATTTAGATAAATTTTTATGTAAATAGCAAAAACTTTTAAAAACTATTGCTTCCGCTAAATTAATAACAAAATATTATTTATATAACGAAAAGCTCTTATTTGAATTAGTTACTTTATACAAATATTATGTACTTCAAATAACGTATCGGAATGTTAAAACAGTGTGATCTTGTTTTATTATTTGTAAAAGATTTGTTAAAAGGATTGAGATAAATAGCTTCGTTGTTCATTAAAATATAAATTAACTAGTTGTGAAATTAAAACTGACTTGATAAGATAATAAAACACAAAGGCTATCAAATAAAACTACAAATAAACAATTATATCATCAGTAATACCAATTATAAAAAAAAATCTGTGTGGTAGTTACATGGGTGCGATGTCCTACTTAAGATATTATCATAAGAACAGAAAGAAAAAAAAACGTTGAGTCTTTGTTGTAACAAAATTGTAGAAAAGTTTGACAGCTATTGAATGTTCATAAATTCAATTAACAGAGATAGATATTAATAAGGCAATATATCTATTATCGTATAAGACATACAGAAACTAAGACGAATTTGAAGGCGTTAGGGATACCGTCTATTATTATAGTTTTAGGATCTATGTAG
This sequence comes from Pachliopta kotzebuea, assembly GCA_018246255.1. NCBI lineage: Eukaryota > Metazoa > Arthropoda > Insecta > Lepidoptera > Papilionidae > Pachliopta > Pachliopta kotzebuea. The sequence goes on along the minus strand of DWLS01001079.1, from coordinate 4,923 downwards.
GGGTAAACAAACCCATTTTCTTCACTATAAGCTTTATCTATCTTTACACAATCCCTTTTTCTTTGTCTCATTGTTATGAAACACATACACTCTTTTGGTCGCTTTTAATGTATTTTTATTTATTATATTATTACAAAAAGAGTATTCTGCACATCGTAGAAATAGATCGACATTGTATTTGGACCAAATTCGTTTAATAATAAATATATAGTTTATTCTTATCAACATTATAATAAAAGTCGTGGTTTTACAATCTGATGTTACGGTAACCTCTGAACCGTACTATTTATTATCTTTCAGTTTTTATATATCAAGTGGCAACAACAATTCATTATCATCTTATAGCCTCGTGACCTAAAAAAACATCTTTAAGTTAAAAAAAGATGTCATTAATTACTGATTAGCGAATTGGTCGTTGCTTATTACTTGGAATATTAAGTTGGTATTTATTTTATATAACTACTACATAAAACTGGATAAATAACAAAGTCTCTAAAACTTTATAAAATAAAACGGTTGTTCATATAACATAATTATCTTATCTCCAGAACAATTAAAGTTAGCTCAATTTTTAAGGTTATAACCCGTGATAAATTCGCGGGCGAGTGATGTTTAAAATATAATTTGGGTTATAAACTATTGATAAATATTTTTAATAGAGATAAAAATTAAACCGATAACATATCTTTTTATAACAAGTACAATACAACTTCAGTAAGTTCATTATTTAACTTCTTTTTTTAAAGAGTTATTATTATTGGTTTTAGACTTTTATCATTTTATTTTATTTTTTATTTATTTTTTTAGACACCAACAGCTATACATATAAAATATTTAAGCTTAAAATTAACAATTATAAAAATAGGTACTGGTATGTAAGCCAGTTACAGGCGTGTACAGCAATCTCTTAAAACACTATGACATGTTAAAGCAATCCTATAAAATTTTGGAAAAATTTGTTAAATTTACATGTTAACAAAATGACAAAGATACACATAAAAATTTAAAATGACATAACAAGAGTTATCAATTTAATATTCGTTTATCAACTATAGACACAGAAACTTGGATACTAGTTTATTTTTGATACCAGGACACGTGTCATAAAAAATGTCGATGCCGTCAATTAATGCACATATTTGGTTATCATGATAACCACTTATTTATAAAATATTATTACATCCATTATTTATTTTGTTATTTTCAAAATAAATGTAAGTCGATATTTTTATCAATTTACCCTAACGATATCCATTTTAATGAGACATTTTTTTATAAACTCGCAGGAAATCTAATAAGTTGTTCAAAAGTGGTAAAACTATGAGAGATGTGTATGTCACTCATATTTTATACTAAACCTTGTCATAGATAATAAATTATTCACTTATGAAAATATTTACGACCTTAAATTGTGTAAATACAGATATTTTAATAATTTTCAAAATTTCCGGTTTTGGGTGTACAACCACAGTCGTTAAAACGTTATCAAAATGATATTTTAATTTACATCCGGTTTGAAACAAGTGACGTCAAAAACTCTAATTCAGAGTAGAACAGCCTATCCGGACAAAAACAGGTCAAAATCAGCTTCCATTGACAAAGCTTTGTTAACGAGGTTATAACATAAACGGCAGCATCTCTTATCTTGCCGACAGGAAATTGTTATCAACTTGTCGTTAGGTATTTAACACAATTTTTGCAATTGTTGCCGAAATAATGATATTATAATAACTCCCACGATTTCATGTCAAGCCGATACGATACTACTCATAATTTTGTGTTTCAAACATAAGTAAGCAAAGTATTCTTACATTAGACCAAATCGTTTAGAAATTCAATGTTCGGTGGCGTATGTAGTAGAAACATCATTTATAAAATTGACTCTACTTTGGTGAAATTTGGTGAAAATGTATATTGAAAATACACGAGCGCAACTCATGAGTCGATCTTTTATCACCATTACTACGTAGACCAGAACATTGAACCCAAGAGGAAGTAACCGACGTTCCTCATTTTGTGTAATATTTATTGATATCGTTCCATACAGTAATTTATAAAGTCATAATAATACAATAATTGTGATATAAGTAATGTTTTTAATTTTAGCGATTAACATATCGCTGTTATTTTTCTTTCTATTAATAGTTACGTAGGTATAGCAACAAGGACATCATAGCCTTTTTATAGTCTATTTATGAACATTGTCTTTTACACGATTTTACCTTCCGTGAGTAAGGAAACCGTTGTTGTATAAACATATAATAACTGCTCTCCATCATCATAATCGAATATCATCATGTTTCAGCGGTTGATTGAGCTTACTTATGACGAGACAGAAAGTATCCTAAACATGAACATGTAACATTCGAATCTATTCATGAATAAACACTAATTAGTCACGCACACACAACACAAAACTCACTCAAACACACACACACACATACACACGTTAAAATATTATGTATCTATATTCATTTTATTTCTCCCTTTCCATTACCTTGCATATTAGTGTATGACTGATCTTACTACTTTGTTTGGAACATAAACGTTGTCATTTCTTATACTAAGAAAATGTAAGCACCTATATTGTACCGGAAACTGGTTCCCGAAATACAGGTATTACTCCTAGTTCGGGAACCACGGACCAAATAAAATGTACAAAACTGTGTATTTTTTAGAGATATAAAGTAATTATTATTATTATTATTTCACTTACGACAATAAGTACCGCAATACCTTTACTGCAAATAGTGTTTTGTAACATCAAACTTTCTATCATTTTTTTCACTCTTATTACTATTTCATCTAACTTAAGCAATATATATTCCTAATACTGTTCTGTAAAACGATCTTACACTGTAGTTCAGAACTCTTGAAGTGCGGTGCGGTGCACTCTTATTGGAATCAAACAATGCCGACGCGACGAGGCCTCAGTAGGATAGTTTATAATCAATAACCAAAAGTGGTTTAATATAATGATAATTGAATTAAAAATTGTCTCGATTAAGTGTTTATTCATCTATTTCATCCAAGGGCTATGTTATTTATACGCTTTTTGTACATTATACTGTTTTTAGGTTTTTACTCCCAAAAAGTATTTTATTAGTATACCCAACCTACTCCTGCTTTGTAACATGGAGGTCCTTCCTTTAAGACAGGGGTAAATAAGTAAATTTGCTCAACTAGCAAACAACCACAATAACAGCATTACTGTGTTGCGATTAAAAACATATATACATGAGCCGAATTTTCTTACGAGACGCCCTTAGAATACATATAGCTTCATTGATTCTTCATTAAAAATCTGTCTCTGGTTTATACTAATGACCCGTTATTTATTAAAAAGGTGCCTTGTAGTGATTCAAATGACTTGAAAGTACCCGCTAAACATTTCTTCACCTTTCCTCGTATTTCTGGCTGTGCTACGTTCGATTGGAGTTAATTACTCAAATATTACAACATGATCGAAGATATTAATAACATAAATTATTTTTTTGTCTGAATAAAAAAACACTGTAATTTTCAAAATAATCACGTACGAAACCGGTTCTTAATAACCACTTTATTTATTTGCAATAGTTAAAAACAGAAATCAGAGGGTAGTAAAATAAGTAATATATAAGAACTTAAATTTCATTGTTTAAAAGAACGTAATGTCTTGATAAATCCGTCAAGGTTTTCAGACATTATCTGAAAATGTATAATATTGACAAATATGGAAAGAAACAAATAAACAAATTTTATGCGACTTATATTTACTTCCACAAGTAAGTTTAATGCCCAGAAGGTAGAACGTGCATTTATAGAGCGCAATGAATTACGTTAGTACCATAGGTACACACAAGTCTAGTTTATTACTAGCAGCATTGCGCTGAAAGTTATTGCTTACTTCCAGTAAAGTGAAATAGGTCAATAGTTTCAGTACCGCAACAAAAGCCAGTTGAACGTACTGCTATATTTAGAAAAAATCGCTGCCTGAAGCGGTCATCCACTGACATAACGAGGTAACTTACCACAGTAATCGGAATTCGTCTCAGTATTCTTTTAATGTCTTTTTTGCAAAATTATCATTGATAAAGATAAATTATAAAGTTCATATTTAAATATAATCAAAATTCATTTGACAAAATCAAAAAGTCATTTTTAATTACTATAAAAAAACCATTTCCAAACTTCATTATAAATTTCACTCGCACCACAATGTTTAGAAAATTGTCAGTTCCATAAACAGAATACATCAATTCAAATATTCTTATGAAACAATCTGTGTGTGTGCTTATTAGCAATTAGTATTTAAAAATAAAAAATCCAGCAAAAGTAAAAGGAGAATACAAAACATGAGTATACTCTTCTTTTTAACAAACAGTTCAACAAAATATAATATAAATATAGTGTTTGATTTCCTTAACAATAATGTGCAATACCACTACCTTAAAAATGCTTTTAGTACATATGAAATATTATTAGATGATGTTTGATATATTATTAAAATTATTGTATATTAAAATATTACAATGCTAAACAGCAGGCGAATGCGCATGTTTTGTATTGAGAACACATTAAAGTGTGGACGGGGTCACCAGATTCCCGCGAACTGATCGTAAATCCGAACGTACTGTCCCATTTTTCAGCTACAGACGTAGGTAGTCATCTCAGTATGTATGCATATACGATATATAACATAAATAGTACAATCATCTAAGCGTAATAGCTATTATTTATCGTCCCGCCGGGATTCGGAATCTATGTGTATAATTACGTATCAGGTAATTATTTATAACGAAGAGACGGAATGAACAGACCATTCCCCTGGTAGTAAGTATTACGCCTACACTGGTGGTGCAGGTTAACACGTTAAACGCCATGGGGGTCACCGGTGACCTCACCCTTCCTCTACCGGAAAATATATTTTCTGTATTTGTG
>DWLS01001078.1:0-23980 GCA_018246255.1 Pachliopta kotzebuea | reverse complement strand
ATAAAATCAAAAGCTGTCCCGGAGTGAAATACTGCCGCACTTTGGCAAACCCACCCCGAAAAGTAGGAGCCAAGGTGAACTGGCTCCTTTTGGCTGTGAAAAGACACGCCTGTGTTTTGGTAGCATGTAGTGTTTGAGTAACAATATATTTTTTATTATGGCTTCTAGTATAGGCTACTTAAAACTAACACCGAATACCTATACGTGTATCGGTAACCATTCAATTCCAAGAAAATTTAGTTCTAGACATCAAGTTCGACTAAAACCGGTTCGGGTTGACCATGTTAGAAATAAGACGAATGTTTTGTTTCTTTTTATTCGAACATTGGCTTTAATTATTTTAACGCTAACTGATGATCCATATAAATAACATGAAGTTGTACATGTAACCATGGTAACCGGCAGAAAATTGAAAACCGGAGTTACGTCACTTTCAAAATAAACTGCTCATATAATGATGAAAACAGAAAACTATCTTTTTTTATAATACGTTTCTAAATAGTTATTAATTGTGTAGTAAAAATAAATAACAAATAAGTTTAATCTCAGCTTAAACATAAGCACAAAAAGTAAAATATTAATAGCTATAGAAGTAAAATTAAGAATAAAAATGAATAATCTTAAACAGGTTAAGTGTATTAATAAAAAATACTATACATATATTGCCGTTATTCTTCCCTTAATATCTGTACTCTTATATGATACAAAACCCTATAACGAGTCCAAAATGATAATTTTTTGCGAGTCACGTTTCAAGCTGATCTGACTTTGGGTTGGATAATAATAAGTGATACCAAGTAGTGTGTACAGAGCCCAAGTATACTGTCTGCCTGGATTAGTCAATACTAAATTTATAATATAGCAGTATTTTTTTATTTAAAAAAACACTTTTAAAACATTATAATAACATGAGTAAAAAATAATTAAAACATTTGTACGACACGTTTTCATTTTTATTTATTACTTTACGTATAATAAAATATTAAACAACAATACATAATTAAATTTGTTCTGTACCTGAAAAAAGTTTAATTAAAACTTTTAAAATAAAATATATGGATGCTGTAATTTTGTTATCTTCAATTTAAACTTTTAATACAGTACTGGAGTGTAGCATTTTTTGTCCTGAAGCGTCAAGATACTTCAGATTATTTCATTGCCAGTAAAGTGCCACATTGTTATTAGCGTGTGTATCACTTAATATCAAGTGAAAGTCTTACAAGTGACGTCGTTTTGTTAAGTAGAAAAAAGAAAGACACTTCTAGCAAGATCGACCACGTAGGCAGAGAAACTCGAAGCGTCCTCAAGTCAATATCAATAAATGGGAAGTTGGGAAATTGGATGTGTTTCGGTTCATCGCGGCCCACACCGTATGTAATAAGATAGTAATGAGCCGGTTCTTGCCACTCGTAAAAATATGCCCAATGGCTGCTGGTCTACGGCTAAATATTTAACGCTCAACTTTACCTAACACAAACCTCATTTTCGGTATCATTAGGACTTTAAATAAACATAATCTTCAAACTTCTCTATTAATAAAAAAACGACAGAAAAAATATATTTTAACAAAATATCTGTTAAATATTATTCATACTTTCAAAAAAAGGAAGTAAAAATCATAAAAATTCTGAACCTACCTTAATAGCCATTATTCGTATCCCATTACCTGTAACAGAGAATAATTTTAATCCAAATTATTAATATTATAATATGCTATCATAAATTATTTATAGTTAGTTGCATCAGCGTACAAAGATTGATTTGACATTGACACAGGACGCATGCGTATTGCCCTATTTGAGTGCAGGGAACCCGGTAGAAAGGGATAGCTATATACGATTTATACGGATATGAAGGAGATAGATACATTAAGATAGCTTCGCTTGACAGTCTGGTGGATAACATGGCCGTCTGATCGGTGCAACTGCATGTAAAATATCGGCTGAATACTTACAATATATATTAAAATGATATTGGTACAGTATTTTTTTTTAATTTTCTCCATATTAATCATAAAATACGAATACCTTACTTATCTTTATTATATAATGAATTTTTAAGACGTAATATAATTGAATTTTATAGGGATTACACATGTAAATGGGCAGAAATAAACAGTTAAATGAAATATAAAGTACATGATTGTAATACAGCTTCAAAATAATGTGTTGAATATAAGCATTAATGACCATCAAAGATATTGTTTAAAGCAAAATATCAAATTTCGATTTAATAAAAACCGATAAAGAGTTCCAATTATTTTAAAACGAAGATGACACGGAGGCATTCCGGGGAAAGGCCGTCTGCTAATCACTTCAATTTGGCGTAAGCGGAGTAAATAAAAGTTTAAACAGATTAAACTTCGCAACGAGGGCAAGTGGAGGTGGGGACGGTCGGAAATAAGGACAGAGGTGTAATTATCTCGTCCTGTTTTCTTTTGTAATTTCATATAGTGTTTTGTTTAAAAATTTAAAACAAACCCTCTTTTTTACCTACAACTTTTTTTTATTTGCTAAAACCTTGTCTATTACAACGTGACGCTGGTTAAGATGGTAACACAGTACCACATTGCGCTCGTCGCCTCGAGACAAGGTGTTGTCTCGTTAGCCCAGTTATTTTACATATAGCACCCTTCAAACCGAAACCGAAATGTTTGCACAATACTATTTGGCGTTACAAATACGAACTGCGGTTTTACCTACCTAGATGGTCTACAGAATAGGTATTTTTATTTCTCCGCATTATATTTATTAATAATAACTTATATGTAATGATTTTACAACTACTTCAATAAAGGAAATGGAAGCTTAAAATTATTAGTTACACATTAAATAAATTATTGATTAGCTTTTCATATTTAAAATACTTTCACAAGATGGTTTATACAAACAAATAATAGTTTATCATACTAGAAAAACATATTAATAATTATATAAAAAATATTTATAAAAATCAAGACTATTATTAATCAGTATCTTTCGATGTAGTGAAGTTTTTTAATTTTTCCTCTGAGAACTATTTCGAAAAGGGTGTCATATGAACCTATTTAAACAGGAAATTATTATAATTACAGTAAACATGTATACTATTTGTTTAAAATACTTTTATGTAGGCTTTTTAAAATAAAGTCTAGTAATGTAGAAAAATAAAAAAAACAAAAGTTTTACTCCTAAAGATCCATTTGAATTCTTTGGTAGATACAATCCAAGGATAGAAGTGAAGGCCTGTTGTTGGTAATTATGTAAATATACCTGTGCAGAAAGCAATCCTATGTTAATGCGAACACTCTCGTTATCGCCTCGATGTAATTTGAAAATATTATGATTTAAAAGAACAAGTGCTCTAAAATTAGCATAGGAATCGTCGTAACCCGAATTTTATGAAAGGCCTTTAGTAAACATATCGCGTCGCTCGCATCCATCAGCCCAATGTATTTTGCTTGGATTTTCTGCTATCATAAAAGCAAAGGACTTATTAAGAACAGAAAATTTATATGTTACCCTGGCGAGGTTACGTTTTGTGTTGAATATATTGAGACACAAAGAATTTGTGTGCGTCGTTACTTTCGTCATATCGATCAATCTAGCCTCAGGGTATATATTCAATTTTGTATAACATATTAATATTATTGAGTACGCGGAAAAAACGTCCGCGATCGAGAGATTTACGAGCGAGGGTCTATCATTACATACGAGTTTAAGAAGCAAAACTTTATTGGATCAAGATAAACAACGCCATGAGGAAAAAGCTGGGAATCGCAAACATGTTAATAGAATAAATATGTCTGTTCCAGAGCTCCAGTGCTGACTCTACGATTCTCCGACCCTCCCACATCGCTCTCCATTTACAAGTTTTTCTAATATAAATGCCGATATCGAATTCATCCGTGACTTGCATTCAAACAGGTCTGTTGCCAATAGTTGTAGATTATACTGCCTTTGTTAAGATTAAAAACATTCACATTAAGTGTCAGACAATACGACGCCGCGTAAGTTATTCTATCTGTAGTACTTTTGTAGAGAAACATTTAATGTGATTGGGTTAGTTTTTATTTGGAATAACAAAACGTTTTATTTGGGCCGCATTAGCAATATTGTATTTTGTAATTCAAATAGTCTGCACAAGATTTGTGAATGGTTAATTTTATAACTTTGTCTAGATGAATGACTATCGCATAGCGTCGAGGGATGCAGACGGAACAAAGGAGTTTTTTATCTGGATAGCAAGTTTCTTGTATTTGCATTCACCTGCGAGGGAGGTATAAAAGCCGGGTTTATCTTATTAAGAGTGGGGGCAATTACTGCGGTTGGATATGGCCGAGCGCCGCTAACAATTCTACTCGTTTGTTGTTCTGTTTCTTTTGCGGCATATAATAAGGTATAACGTCTTGTATAAAAATGTTTTTTCCACAATTTCTTTAAACATAAGATCAAAAAAAAATATCTTTTAACCGACACATTATTTAAAGCATGAAATTATATATAACGGGACCCTAAAGTTTATTGTATGATATGCTAGATGCTAGCTAGATATTTTAATTATTTGACTCTACAAATAAAATAGGTTTTATTAAAATAAATTGCATGAATAATGTAAAATTAAAGTAACTATTTTTAATATTTTATTTCAGATACCAGCCGAGATATTTATTACAATCCAGTGGACTTCTAACGGCGTAAACAAGACTTTCTACTCGCCCTTACTAATTATAAAGTTTACCATACCTTATTAAAGCAATGGTGTACTAAATTATTAAATTATAATTGGTATAATGTTTTGTGAATATTATACACATTCAAAACTTAAAAAATTACGTAATTTTAAAAGTGATTTAAGGTGATAAAGCTTGCGGTCTGTCTTATAAACCGTTTTATTTCCTCTTCTCAGTACGAATTATGTCCTATGTAAAAGGAGTAGGTATATAATTTTTATAAAAGTTTCGTGTGGCCTAGATAATGTATGTTAATTTTCTAAAAAGGTCTGAGCCAACCGAAGCCTTTCGGTACGAACCGGCACGAAGATGTCTTTGGTGTATATTTCAAACAATTCATGGATTTCGATAAGCAGATGACAGCGGTAAGTGTGTCAAAACGTGTCCCGCGACTTTTCAATATTCATGATATTGCTAAACCGCATTTCAATAAAATGATCTGAGTTAAATGTGTATATATATATTTAGTGGACGTAATACGATAATTTATATAGGTTATATCTAATAGACATTCTATGTAACTAGGTATATTCTTAAATAATAAACAAGTCCTCGATTTTTTACAAGACGGGTACGTTTATAGACGCAACTTTCGTTTTTAATAAAAACTTGTCCTTTTTACGATTTCACTTTATTCTGTCTTTGATAGACGGCGTCAGGTAAATATCGCTTTTGTTGCATTGAAGATTTAACAAAAGTTTTCACTTTTTTTTATAAACAACACCTTTTTAAATATAAACAGCTTCCGAAAAGACAGGTAGTGAAGTTTTTTATTTGTTTCATTTAATTTTTTGTAACTGTACCTGTGGTAGGGCTCTGTTACTAGAGACCGTCTAGTCTACAACCGCAGCTTTTATTTCTTCCTCCAAATAGTAATGTGCAATTATTACTGTTCCGGTTTGAAGGGTGCTTTATATATACTAGTAAGATTACTGGGATAATGCGACTTACCGCCTTACGTCTTAAGGCAACGAGCGCAATGTCGTGCTGTGTATACCATCTTGACCAGCGTCGCGTTGTTAAGGGCAAAAGTGTCACTTACCATCAGGTGAACGCTTTTCTCGTCTCGTCGCATAAGCAAGAAACGTATATTTGACAATTCTACAACGTTTCAAGCTTTTATACAAATCATTATGAAATGCACGTCGTGAAAAGACCAGACATTTTAAATTAAAGGAAGTTTTTAAAGTAATTTTATCTTTACACGAAAGCAAGTAAAATGTAACGAAGGAATGTCCACTTGCGAACAAACTAGAGTTTTCAGACAACGGTGTTGTTATACGCTCTGGAGTGAACAATAAAGAGGCATTAAAACGTAAGTAATGCACACAGTACCCGCTGCTGTACATAGTTTTTCGTTGTAACTTTTTTAAAAATTCTCTAAGTTTTAGTTCCTTGAAATATAAAAATATTTATCTAAAATCAATTTAAATTACATATGTAAGAAATCAATAACATGTGTATATAATCTAATAACAAAAAAATTGTAGATCTATAAATAAGTCAAAGATGTTTTGATTAATATTTTAAAACAGTATTGAATGACACCATTTGATTGTTTTTGAGAATTATGTTTTAATGCAATATTATTTCAAAACAAAAGTATTTTTTTTTCAACATACAAATCCACTGTACCTAGAAATAACGTGATGACATAAAACAAATTAATAATTTGTAGATAGCTAATTAAAAAATTAATAACATTTAACATAATGTAAAAAATTAATCAGTTTAAAGAAAACGTTGCCATACTTACTCTCATACTGCTCTTATTATCTACTTAAGTGAAAATAGATGTCTAATAATGGAACATGGCAGTTGTATAAAAAAAATAGTATATCTAAGAATATATATCTTTTAGTAGAAAAAGATCAGCATGGGGTTGAAGATTTTTAAAATGTTTTACTTTGTTTAATGTCAATTAATACAGTGATTGTACTAATAACAAACATTATACATAATAGTAGTGTAAAACTGTCACAACTAGATTATAAAGTATTATGTAAAGGTAATTATCTTAGTTAACAGATCAAAATTACGGTATTTACGGTTGTGTCATACTTTATTTTTTAACTTGGAAAGATAAACACATGTACTTTCATGTTAGTTTTTAATACATCAGTTTCCTCCGCCAAACAGTAGTGTGCAAACTTAACTGTGTTTCGGTTAGAAATGTTTTTTAAATTAGTGAAATTACTAGGTTAACGAGACTACATCTTATGTATTAAAGCGACAAGCGTCATTAAGCTTGTCGCTTAAATGAAGAAATGTGTAGTTTAATGGAGAAGTAAGTGTATTACCATATATACCATTATAAATAGCGCCACATTGTTTTTTAGCGGCTTCTATGCTACTTTTGTCAAATAAAGAAAAAATATATAGTTGAAAATTAAATAAAAAACTTTAAAGATACGTTTTGCTCTCAGCCCATGCTGTTCCGTGAGCGGTTGCTATCAGGTGTAATTGAGGTCATGCATTAGGTTGTTTTAATTAAAACAACGAAATGGATTGGTGCTCACCATTTGTAGACTTGTACTTAACTCGGTAACTTATGTAAGAATATGATTAATAGAGAAAACTATATGTATTTTAATACCATTTGGGCTTCTACCCGGAATAGTTATTATTTTAGTAAGTTGATAATAACTGGTAGTAGTTAAAAGTGTATGTATAAAAAACTTTAAAGGCCTATCTAGATAATAATGTAGAAAAAGCATGTGTATTTTTAAAGATTAAAATTCAAAAATAAAGTCATTATGTATATAGGAATTTGGTGGTTCCATTTCAAAATTATTTTCAATGTTATAAAACCTAGTGCAAAGTATTAAACATATAAAAATCCTTTTAAGTATAGCATAGTAACAACGTGTAAAATTTTATTGCATTATCACGATTTTCTACTTTACTATTATATAGTTAAAAGTACCGTGAGTTCGGGAGCATTGACAAGGTAAACATGTAACACGGACGTAATAACTGATACTTACTAACCCTCATTATAAATCAAACACGGGCTAAAAATAGGAGTAATGAATAATTTCTGTTAACATTATAAATGAATAAATTGTAGCGCTGGAACTATAATAATGGAGATCTTTGGGGAAGGCTTATGTCCAGCAGTGGGCGTTTACCGGCGGATGATTCATGGATGCCCAAATTTTTGTGAGTTTGAATTCAATCTACCTAGCTTCCGTTGCAGGAAAACGTATCTGCCAACCCCTACTTAACCGATGCAGAAGATTATAACTTCATGTAGACAGCATTCAGTTTTTTTCTGAGAAAAAGCGAACGGGCTGCTTATTATTATTTATTAATCCAACATCTAGTCCAGATACAATTTCTTTAAGTATCTAAGTCCTTATTTTTGCTATTTTGTCTTATAATGATCCCACAGAATAGACTCAATCTTAGATAATGATAACAATGGTTTTGTCTTGATTATAAAAATTATTCTCTCTCCACAAACTTGTAACCTGTATCATAGGGTTATAAAGTGGTATGCAAAAACACAATATTTTAATAGCTTTTATATATTTAATTATATGTAAATGTGCAGATGTGTAGATGCAATGACTTTTTATCACCAAGCATGCAGTCGGTTCGTCTGCTTGATATTTTCGAAGTATTTTAAAAAATATTACAGATTTGTAACATTGATATCAAAGCACAAAAAAACAACAGTAAGTAAATACATAACCGTTAAAATGTCACCGAAACTTAGACTAAAATGCCTGAAAAACAGAAAGTCTGCATGATTGTTTTCTTATGTTGTATTTTGTGATTACTTGCAACTTAACGTTTCATCTATTCATCTTGTTAAGTAAACAGGTTATACAGATAATACTAAGACGAAATTTTATCAGTTTTGAAACGGCACATTCGCTTAACGATGTCTACCGATTATATAGATGTAACTCAAATTGTTTGGTAGAGAAGATAAGTGTTGCAACACTGTTGCTCGATTTGTTTATGTCTGCGGAGCTGGCCAGTGATGTCGCACAAGGGAGATCAGTTTAATTAAATTAAGAAATTTATCGTTTCAGTTACTTAGCGATGTCACATTTCTAGACATTTGGCAACGGTTTTATTTTAGCGAAGAACATCTACAAAGCTTAACTGTGACTTATATCGACAAATGTTTTAACAACAAATTTACTGAACTTAGCGAGAACAATATACGATATTAAACTTAATAGTCAAAGTAGGCATTGTCCAAAACTTATCTAATAGTTGGGTTTCATATAAATATGTTACGCACAACAAGTCAAGTAATCTATTGAGCGGCTGAACGTTTCCGAGCAAATTGGGCCGGCCTGTGTACGATATTGCCCCATCCATACTTCTACAATATACCAGAATGGAGACACGAAGACACGCTTACGTAAGTACAATCGCAACTTGGCAACGTTTGTTGGTACAAGTGTTACTCGAGCTGTATTATTACATCTTCTCACTGATTAATATCAATTGGCACAGTACACAAAGAATAACAACATTATTAAGTAGTATTCTTGAATTTATCTGACGATTATTAATCTGGGTACATAAGTTTACTAAGTCGTGATTGCCGTTGAAGGTTTGTACTTAAAAACATAAGAATAATTATATAAAATTGCTGTAAACAACAATTTCATTATGTTAGAGTCTACAGAGGTAATTTATTATCTAACTCCGCCACATTCGGTTGCTACTACTTTTGGTAAAAAAAATATATAAGGACCATACATATATAGATATGATTCCTTTTTAGCCAAGTTACGATGACACAGTCTAATTTTGCAGTAACAAATTAAAATACAGAAAAAAAAAGCAGCTACAAAGTTTGTGAAAAGTACCTATTATTTGCAAATAATAACTTGCTTTATATTACGTTTTAAAAGCAAAATGAGGTAACTATATATAATTAAATGATATAATTATCATATTTTTTTTTTATCTCGAATTGATACTTCTTGTAACTTATAGCAAAATTATAAGTAATTATTACTTGCATAAAACTAAAGAAAAATAGATACGTTATGCAAATAAACTTTACTTATAGAAATTAATTAAGTATTGAAATAAATTATTTATAAGCTACTTATTCTATGTTTTCATTGATTGAAATATTCATTGCATAACTTTATTTTAAATTATAAACTTGAAATATAGATAGCACATAATCTATTTACATTAACTTATATGTTGTAAAAACTTTAATACCTAAATATTAGTAGTGTTACACCAAATTTTGAACTAAAATTAATTTTGGTCCAATACTACATACACTACTTACCAAATTAATTTTAAACTATCGGGCTATTATAGTTTTTTAATGTATATAATTATAGTTAATATTTATTGCTGTTTCTTAAATTTTTTCTTCTATAAAAGTCCTGGTGTCTTTTCTAGTTTATACCTATGATTTATACTTAAGCTCTAGCTGATTGCATGAGGAGTAATTTAAAAAAAATTGACATTCAAGAGGGAACCAGTTTGCTGTTCTTACGTTAATTTATATTTTTCATGAACAACGATGTATCTTAATTGCATCACTAAACGTCAAGTGACGCGTCCTTAAGCTTTTCATGGAACGTCACCTCACGTAGACACGTAAATTGTTCTCCGCTGATATATTAAGACCCTTTAAGTGCAGACCAGGCCCAAAGTGGCCTCGTTATGGAGACATGGCTTAAATTTATGGATTTGGTTATAAGCGTCTCGGAATGTAGTATAGAAATGTAAAAACTAACCTCAAACTGAATTGATAAAAGACAGAATTTTAGAAGTATCTTATCTGTATTTTACAAGTATAGATAATGTAATCTATTTCACCATGCGATAGTTGGATATGAATATATATTTTTTTGTGATGGAAATACAATTTTATTTTTCGTTAGGTTGCTCGAAAGAACGATTTCGGATTTGGACGTCGGGTGTAGCCGAGACGATGGAATTGGCGCGTCTAAAATAACGGACGGACGTGCCCTGCAACTGTAAGAAATTATTTTTAAGTCTGGCGCATACGAAATTTTTTATTTTTTCGCTTTGCATATTTACAACTTGTTTACAATGCATGTACCTTGTTATACCTTTAATAAAATAAAACTAAATTTCGTTTGGTGTCTTATTTTAATTTCCCCCTATACCGAGGCCTAAATGATGAGAAAGAAGTAAAGTCTGTACATAGACATCTTAAAAAAATTACAAACTGTATATAAACTATACAAACACACAGATATGAAATGTTTACACGTCCATAATCAGACTTTTATAATTTTATTATTTAATAACACTTTTTATTTGTTGTTTTTTAAATATAGATTACTTATCAGCGACGTACCGATTGATTTTTAAAATATAACCTTTAGTAAAAGAAGACAACTTTGAGATAAAAATATGAACAGAATTTGTTCGTTTTTTAAGTAATGGAACTATGTAGATTTTATTTAAAACTTTTCTTGGTAACACCTAAAATTAGCGTCCGATAGGCGGCCTTAGTGCCTATGGGACTGAGAGATGATGTGTAAGTGTAGTGATAAAATCGATGGTCGATCGATTGGTTGTACCTATACATACACTCCTACATAAATACATTTGGAGACAAATATTTAAATAAATATATGAAAAATATAAATAAATACGTGTTTTGATATGTGGAATTAAAGAGTTAATTTGTAATATCTTGGTATACCAATTGGTGTGGGTAGTGAGTATGAAGCACGAGGCGTGAACGCGTTTGTACGTAAATTATATTATCATGCCTACACCGCTTCATCCAGTTTATTGTCCCGCAGCTTTGGCGCGGGCAAAGTCGCGGTGCCATATATTGCGGCATCAGCTTCAAATTTGAAATTGGAACGAATGGAAGAGCCCGGTAATGGCCCAAGTTAGATGAGAGGGGTGTCGAGGTTCACTCCCCATAGCTACTTCGCGCCGAGCGGATGTAAAACTTGAACTAACAAACTTTCCCGCTACTGTCGATATTTAAAATATGAAAAAATATATAATTTTTTTTTCTACGACACGACGTTCGACTGATAACAAGTGATACGCTTGTTCATAACAATTCGGTGCTGGTTAAGATATATACAGTACCACAGCGCTCATCACTATAAGACATAAGGTGTTAAGTATCACTACCCCAGGAATTCGTCTAGTTCACAACGGCACTCAGAAAGGAATATACTAATGTTGTTGCTACTGTAGTATCTACCTAAATGCTCTACAGTAACATAAGACCTACCACCAGTATGTATATAATATAATACGAAATAAATAAACTTATCAAAAATGCCACTTAAAAATATTAACATATGAACTATTTGAAAGAAACATACTGCTTAACACAGTTCGTTGACATTATTGGAGTGATCTTGTGAATACGACATTAAGTTTTTTTATGCACCTGGCTCATCGGCTTGACGTCCTCGAAACTATCAATTATGCACGCCAGCGTGCACGTAGAAACACTAGACTACATGGCCATAACTCCATGTGTCTACTCATGTATATCATAATCTATAAGTTCTCTATAAGAGAAATGCTGTCTGATTGAAGCGAGAATTTTAAATTTTGTGTTTCTTAAGTAAAATCTTCTTAACCAGTCTCGTATTGTGTTACATGTTGAATTATTTAAACCAGTTTTCTGTCGATGTATCTTCACCAGTAGCGCCATCACAAAACACGTTATACACGATACTAGCTTTAAAATCAACGCCACCCTGCGACGAACGGCTGAAGCTTTTCAATTGCCGTTTTACGACTCCTATCCGTTTGAGTGTGCGTACCGGACCCCTTGCACACTTGTTCGTGAAACATGTTCAGAAATGTGCGTGTAGTGGTTGCGTTTTATATGTTGCGTCACGTTTCATGTAACACGATGTAGCCCCGTCGTCTACATTCGTTGTCCGCTCGTTAGATAGATGGCATTGGGTGTTTTATATACATTACAGAGCATTTCAGTAAATACATTAGAATACAACACTCACCAGGTGCACCAGCGCTCACTCTCTGAGTTTTCATCGCACATGTTTTCATCAAATGACCGACCGCGTTTGAGCGGCATTCGAGTCGAAGCACGTTATATAAATACCACAGCGAAAACGGATTTAGACACAGCCACAGTACGGTTTTAATTAAATTATAAAAAAAAACGTGTGGACGTGTTGGCCAGCGCGTGGTGCTCTCATAACTGTGATAACTTTTATGAATTTCGTTGCACATAGAGAAAAACTTGTCGCGTAGAAATATGGAGCGAAACTGGTGCTACCATTGTTTAGTTTGCCGATTTATACGGCTCGGTTACAGTTGTGCCTTTTATTGAAGCATTACCGATAAAAAGAGTCATAATAGCTTTTATAGGTAGATTTTAATGGCGATATGCAGCGCAGATTTACACTTCGTTCACTGGGTCACAGATACGTATGCATCGCTACGCGGCTACCTACCTTATACTAAACTGTACATCATGATATTTTATTTCTTTCGGAAACATATGAACTCTGTGATGATATACACAGGAATTTATCTCGTAATGGAATGGTCATTTAGCTTAGAACACTACTACATTTAAATCGGTAGTTATAAACATTAGTTAATACAAAGCTAATTATTTCTTTTCTGAATTAATGAAAGAATTAATTAGAGCTACAAATAACTCATCAAGTATAATAGCGGGATGTTTAATCGGTGTCGCCATAGGATTTTCAATCGAGATCTTTTGATTAGCAATTCCCCAGCAACAATGGGCGGTTATCGACGGTGTTATCGGGTTTAATGTGCGTGGAAATTCGCATTCGTTATCGGGAGGCTGGAGACGTGTTCCAGTTTGTTATCGGCGAGGCTCGCCGCGCGGAAATTGTTATTGTGTTCGGTATATGGTCTGTTGAGATTACCGCCGCTACTAATTTCTAAAACAAATCAAAGGATAAAGTAAAAGAATGACAAAGTTCAAAAAAATATTATTTAGCTCACACAAAGTTATAGGTGCTAAAAAAGTTCAGGTTGTAAGTGCGGTAAAATTATAATTTAAGATACCCCGAAGATCCTGAAGAAATCAGTTTGTTCCAAGAATAACAAGTTTCCAAGCACCGTTTGACAAATCGCATTTGGCCCACGTAGTGCATAATCAGCGTGATACTTTCTTTGTGAGAAGGTCTTGAGTCGAAGATGTGGGACCAAGAGGCTGTTTTCATTCATGCTATTATTAATAAGAAGAAGAATGAAAATTCTTTTCAGACGTTTCTTCTGTAGCACTAGTAGTTTGAAAAACATCTTTCTCATTTACTTTAAAATTTATGGCTAATTAAAAATAAAGTGAATGTTAAAATTCCAAAATCATCAGTTTTAATTTATACCTCAAATGAGTTTTTGTAATGTTTTTTAAAAACGATGTGTAATATAAATTAAAAAGTATTGTTCTTTTGTCATGATTTTGTCTATAGAATATTATAAGCAAATATTCATCATCATCATAATCAGCCGATAAACATCAACAGCTAGACATGAGCCTCCCCCAAAGATCTCCATTCCGATTGGTCCTGTGCTATCTGCATCCAGTAGATTCCCGAGACCTTCATCAGATCGTCGGTCCACTTAGTGGGGGGGCTTTCCACCACTACGTTTACTGCTACGCAGCCACCAGTCAAGGACTTTGCTGCTCCATCGGCGGTCAGTCCTTCAAGCAAATATTTACATAAATTTATAAAAGTAAAACTTTTGTTCAAGATCTAAGACCCTTACGTAACTTGTATAGTATATTCAAATTACTTCACTTAAAATTATAATTAAGATGTATATTATTTTTTGGATAAACGAATTTTAATAGCTTAATTAGTCAACGTAGCCTATTAACATTTAATTGAAATGAATAAACATGAATCAGAAAAATTTACTTAAATCTACATGTAGCAACCTTTTTGGAAATAATTCCTTTACTTTATTTAAAACATTGATAAGTTTAAAATCCGCTTTAACAAATATAATGTAAATATTTAAAGCATTATATTACGCAGACACTTTAAGACAGTATTAGTACCTAAGCATTTTGTTTTTTCTTCAGTATGCTATTATACTTCATATCCTTTTACTGTACATAAATTATGCATATCAATAATATGGTATGAATTATGTAACATGGAATATTAAATTTTAGTTAATTACTCTGCAATACTTCTAACTCTTACACGTAGTGTACATATATCAGTTCACTTGCACCTACTTAAAAGTGTCCGGTCTCAAGGCGGCGACCTCCACACCTCAGCTGATCGCGTCACCGTTAAACCTTTACAACCTATGACGTCACGTCTTTTTTCACCACATGATTTACAGCCCGACCATAAACCCTCCACTGTAACTGTACGGATTGTTTAACAGTTAACCGCAATGTTTAAACCCTTTCTAGGTATAGTCCGGTATTGAAAAGTTTTTTCCTTGACTTTTTGCTCTAGTTCGGTTTGTGCTTTGTGCCTCTCAGGAATCGTTAATGTTACGCAATTATGCAAAAAAAAAACCGGTCGACTTTCAGTCAATCGATGAACAATACAGAATTTGTTCTACAAAAGAGATTTCTGAATTGATTTTATGTGACGGCTATTGTCTGGCGTGCAATGTGTGCGCTTAACTAAAATGTTGACCATAAAATGCAAAATACATATCTTTGTATTGCTTTTACAATGACTGTCCCATTTTAGCATAATATGAGCAATCCTATCTAAAAGTTTGAATATTTTTATGGAAACGGTTGAAAGAAATAACCATGTTAGAAATAGAGACAGTATAATTTCTTAAAGCTTTTTATTTTAAAATATAAAGCAAGAAAGTTATACCGAAAACGCGACGGCCATTGCTACGAGTACTAGTGCGTCGTATATTATATTGATTTCGGTTTTGGATATCAATTTTTTAGATTCATAGATATTGGTGGCTAATAAATATCTTAAAGAAACTTTAGTATAAAAATCGTTTGTAATAAAAATTATTAAGTTTTAATATGACAAAAACTTTACTGCATTTTGGTATACAAAACAATCATAAAAAACTTTAATTCACTTTATTTTAATAAACACCTTAGGTACTATTCGGCAAGACCGTTAAATTTTATTACGGAGAGATGGTTCCCATACAGTTTAATATTTCTTAGATAATTATTATGATTATCCAATTTTTACAATGGTTGAGAAACGGTAAAAATTTAAACATTTTTGGAGGCCTTTAATATTAAAATTAAATCAATATCTTATCATTATAATCATTAAACATATTTAAGGAATATCTACAGCGTTTCCTTCAGTATTGTTGATCTCTGAGATTTCCCGTATTATTTTTCATTATAGCCCGCGCCCTTCGCTGTCGTCTTGATATTTTTTTATGCTATAAATATGTACGGAATAGTGGGTACGCATAAATCATGAACTCATTACGATTTACGAGCTCACTCTTGAACACCGATTGGAGCTCGATTTTAAGGTCTCACGACGTAACCATTTTAGCGAAAATAGTATTGCTAGTTAATAATTACAAAATGTTTTCAGTTCTATAGATGTATTTACTGTTTATTCTTCTTCTTAAAAATCCTCTCTATTATGGGAGGTTGACCATCAACTATTGTTAAATTAGCTTTAATTAAACTTTGTTATATTTACGTCTACATTCATAAGAACGAACTGGTAAAGATTGACTGAAATCGCTAGGTTGGAGCTGTACAGGATCGTAAGTGAGAAGATCTTTTGGGAGAGCCTTGTATCCAGTAGTAAGCGTTTATCAGCTGATAATAGTGACATCTATATTTATATAAGTATCATGACAAACTGCTAAATTTCATACTAGCAAATATTATTATTATGTAATAAAGGTACATTGAAGTTTTTAAGATCTTTTTCGATTTCAAGTTCATCATCATCATCTCAGCCTATCAAAATGTATGTTTATGTATGTTGCCTATGTATGTTTAAGTTCGAAAACTTAAAATTGTTTGACATGAATTATAAGCAGATTTCAATAGATTTGGTATTAAATTTTTATTTTCCACATCCGCTTCTGCAATAAAACCGCAACCGAAAAGCTTTCAAGGGCTTTAAGCGGCCATGACCTGACGCAGTCGGAGGGGGATAACAGCGGATCGTGTACGTATGCATCAGGCTTATAAACTGAGTCCCTGACGATGGTTTGTTCAACTTTGTATTGTGTTTAAATGAATTACTTCGAGACAACTGGTTATAGAGATGGGTCAAGTTAACGAGACGCATCCTCAATCTCGCAACATTACAGTAAAATCAAAATTTATCACCAATTTTTCTCGTTAAATAAAATATTACTAACATGTACATTTAAATAAGCGTATAATAATGTTGTCGTATAGGTCATATATAAGCTTTTTGATAATCTGTTCTTGTGATATTATTTTTTCAAGCAGTTCGGCCGATAAGCCTGCCTTATTGTGAGTGTTACTTTTGCCTATAATTTTGAAGGTTACATGGACTGATAGTGTTTAACGGCTTAACTAGTTGTAGCGGTCTTCAATCCAGAACACAGAGTTTCATATTATTTTTAGAAAGCAGAATTTATTTATGAAAATTTTACAAAAACACTAACAAAAATTTTCCTTCATTTTCGCCGACATGAAATTGACGAAGCATGTAAAATTCGAGCAGAAAATTCATTTGGTAGTTTACATAAGTGGTACATTTGATATATCTTTCAACGAAAGCGTTGACGTTGGTACTTTATGTTATATTAGTTTATTACTCAGAATTAATCTCTATGTTTAGGTAGCATAAGGTTGAATTTTAATAAAAAGGATTAATGATTTAGGGAGAGTAATGGTCTAATTTCACCGTGTAAGGTGTTACGGGAAATGTATGTGGAGACGTGTTGACTACGTGAGAAATATTGACATAGCGTTCATAAAAATTATACACAACTATGCACTAACATAATGAGGTCCCTAAGCTGCCCATATGAAATAGTGAGTATTTTTTATTACCTATAAAATTGGGAGACATCAATAGGCAAAAAACCTTGTTTCACTTAGTACATTACGAAATTTCTTTAAAATAAAGAATTAGTAATACTTCTCATACTTAGTAAAAAAGATTTAAATGACAGTCTTGCTACTCATTTACTTTAAAATTGAAAGTCTTTTAACAATGTTTTAAAAATCCTAATAAAACTGATTAAGTAATGAATGATTACTACACCTTCATATATTCTCATAAATTACTTTATGAGATAAACTTCAAGTGATTTATTTCGAAAAGCCATCAATTTAAAACTTCTTAATACGAATCACAAGGCTATCAGACTGAGCGAAGTATACCAATCATATTTTCATATCTTGGTGTAAATCCTAGTGACAAATACAAAATTGTAATATAAAATAAAGCTTCTTGTATATATATTATTGACATTGTGCTTTTGAAAATCAAGAGAAATGTTATACATATAATTAATAACAAGTATTTATATATATTCTTATTACAAACTAGTTATAATCTTTGTTTAGAGTGAACATCGCAAAAGCTTTAAAGCGTCCTTAGTCCATGATTAAAATTAATGTATGTAATAAATGTTTTGTTAATTATGGCAAAATAATTATGTACTTACTAATTATCGTGGCTACGTAACATCAGAGACTGGACAGGATAGTGTCGCCCAACTATTTCACCTAGCAACAATCAAGGAGTAATATAATCAACTGACCTCTTTAGTCAGAGAGAAGTTTTAACAAGAATTATATAGACTTTATATATAGAAGCGAAATTAAAATTTTGTGATAAGTTTGCCAGTCACATTTTCGTTTAACTGTCCATTAATTTAAATTCAGTAATAGTTTACGTTATTAATGATATTTAAAATATATTATCTGTATGAAGTGATTTTCAACGCAGGAGGTCGATTTATGTAAGTTGGTTAGGGTTAGAAAATAGCTTTTACATATCAGCCGTCCCTCTATTACGCCGTATCGTTCCGCTATCCAAAGGTCCGTCCATTATCCGCTATAGCCGGTCAAACGAGCGATCGGCTAATGAACATCAGAGAATTTTGCCAGGACTCTCATTACACCCGGGACTGAAGCGACGCAAGAATCCAGGCCGTGCGATTAAACCCTACTTATGCACGGACCATAAACTCTATGTCATTATAAAACGGTCCAAAGTTTGCGCAGTACCAAAAACTGCGCAGGGCATAAAATTGATAAATTTTTCTTAACTCAATTAGCAATTTAACATTTTTTTATTTTGTTGGATAATTGTTTTTGCAAGTCGGCGATAAATTTATAGCAGGCAAAATGATTACAAAAATCAATAAGCGCCGTAAAGGTTTTTGTGCGAAAAAACATGTATCAATAAAATTTTATAGAGACCTACTAGAAATTTGTTTTTCCTCTTCAGTGATCCTTATGTAAGGGAAGGTATAAAGTTTGTTTGGAAATAACCTTTTTACTATCCAACTTCGTATTACTTTATTAAGAAACGAACACAGCGCAAGGTATACTTATTCCCGTAATAGATCACTTTGAATATATAAAAGTTACATGACTTTCTTTGTTTTCTATATAACAATATTATTTTATGTAAAAACTATATAGTTTATTAAAAACAATCACCGTATAAAATGAAATAAAGTTTAAATATTAATTATATTATGTATGTTAACTTTAGGTATATACATAACTGATAATATTTTGAAATCTGTGCAGTAGTAGGTATATTTGAGTTTTCCTGCTTCATGCTAAAAATAGTTTAGTTCTTACTTGTATTATATTATATGTATTCAATAATCAGTAAGCTTAATCATAACATGCGATATAATTATAATTTCGAAGTTTAAATCCTTAATACAAATTAATTAAAAAGAAGGAAGATTAGAAACAGAGTTGAATATAATTAAGGAAAGTTTTCACAAGTCCCAATTTAGAAAAGTAATATACTTTATATATCTAGAGATATGTATATTAACATTATCTACTAACCAGCCCAATCTGGTCTTGGACGGAGAGAAATTGCTGTACAGAAATATGTTATTATATTTAAAAATATCAAGTTAAACATACAATATATAATCTTGCACTCAATTAGTGAGTTCTTATGTTATACAAACACATCGTAAATTAGGCACACAAACACAGTTAACGAGGGCGGACAAACAGACCAACGTGAAGAGCTACAGCCAATAAGGGTTGTGATCGGTTCGTGTACCAACTGTTTGTGGATGGGGTGCTATTTCATGTATTTGCTTTGTAGGTGATTCAGTTAGAGAGGTTTGTGCGATCCAATATATTGTCACCGCGAGTATTTGCTTGATAAGTAAAGTTCTTAAGAACAACTTCTCAGGATTCAAAAACTTGTTTAATTAATATTTTCTTAGAAGAACAACAGATCATGAGAGAATCAAAAACAATTATTGCTAATAACACTTGTTCAAAATCTGTGAAATGTTGATAATGTATATATTAAAATATTATGATACTAAAACAATTATAAATATTAATATTGTGAAATTGCAGTAACAGTTATCATGTTTGCGACAAACAGTCCAGGTACATATTACTTTAATATACATTTCAACTTTCTAGACGCGTTTGTTTGTTGGAAAATGGACGTCAGTTTCTGAAATTTTTCTAACAATTTTATCTAGATCTGTAAAAATGACTGCATCGCTCATCTAAGGCGGACAGATATATAAATGGGAGGTCTAGTTACACTGGTCCCGGGATTGAAAGTCTTTAAGAATATCAGTTGGACAAGCGCGCGGGGCCTAGTGGGGGTGAGGTGGGGAGGCTGAGATGGTGTTTACTATGCTCTAGGGAGGGAGCGGAGGAATGAAATTGGCGGATGTTTCTGGATGTGTCACACATGCCCGCCTTGCAATGAAAGTTTGCGAGGCCTTTTTCATTTTTGACACGTGCGGGATAAAATGAAACAACGTAAACTGCTGACGTATACACACATATTACACAAGGTCGAGGAATATTTGAAGCATTTTATTATTCACTTTTCCGAGATGCTTTATTAAATTTCTGTCTTAGACTTTAGCCTTATAACAACAGTCTCACTGAATAATAGATTGCAATACGGCGAATAACTTATGGACTTTTTGTGTATAATACAATGTAACAAAAAGAAACAAGATGTATTTCGTTGTCATTTCATCATAACCGTGGAAAATATTTTCGTTATAATGTTTTTGTACAAAAATTGACTAACTTGTTTATACTCAGCGGTCATCAAAAGAATATTTGGTAAAAGTATCACAATAATTTTATCTCTTGAAAAGCTATCTATAAAATCAACATCCGTTGGATATTTAAAGATGGATTTGCACCCAAACATGAATTTCATGATACCAGAATCACGGCATGTTATGATTAAATAATCGGTAATTCATTGAACTTTATGTTTCGTTAACGAGAGAAGAGACCCTTCAATATATTGTTATTAAAAAATATCCAAATAAAATGCATAAATTATTATAGTGAAGTAAATTGACTCGAAGCATGTGGTCTCCTCACAAACGCAAATACTTATACAAGTATCACCACCCACAGAGTCAATACGTTAATAAAGAATGTAGTGTATTACGAAGATGATAGGTAATTTTTTTAAATCTACAAATATATGAAAACTACATAAATTTTAAGCAATTCTACCACAGGAAAAAATGTGAAATCATTTTAATTTAAATGCATTCAAAGGAAAAGTATTTATGTAATAATTATAAATTAAATAAGTAATCCAAGAGTTGCAAGCTTGCCAACAATGTTGTTGTTTTGCTAGAAAATTTTCTTAAAGCATTTTACTCACGACATGTTTGTCGCTTACATACGAAATGGCCGCGATGTAACTTTATGTATTTACTCGGGAAAACGTGAAAGTGAAATTCGCATGATATCATACAAACGTGTAAAATATATTTCGTATTAGAAATGGAGCTGAAAGAGGATTCGATCAAATATAAAACCATCGAGGGCCATAAATACGAAACGCACTTATCTAGAATGTGTATATTTTTTTGATGCATGTACATTTTTAATGATATCTATACACTTAGTAATAATGTCTATTACATCGCAATTTTATTTTTAAACATTCTATTATTATTATAATTCAATAGGATATATCTGTAGCATCTACAGATTAATATATTTCATAGAAGTAATTTACAATTATAATTTGTAACTTATATCATCTTTAATCGAACCTACATATAATTTGTTATTAATAATTATATTTCGTATAAGTTTCTTGAGTTTATTTTGAAATATCTTCGTATGTCACCTAAATTAAATTACGGAATATCAAAAACTTTCCAACTTCTTAAAAATTCAATAATGCAAACCTCGTAGATGGTCTAACGTAGAAACTATCGGGCATATTTCAAAATAACCGCTCACGAAACCGTTTGACAATCGAATTGAATGCTCGAGCTCCGGCTCATTTCCTTTTTGTTGCGTACACAGTGTTCATTTACATAAATTTACCTATTGTTATTCATCGGGTCGACTGCCATCTTCGCCGAGACGACAAGATCTTTGAAACTTATTCCTATAGAAGAGGAAATTTGATTCGTCGATACGACGGAGTAGGTTGTATCGGAAATGACTTGAATAACAGACCCATTTTCTTCCCTTTTGTTTTCTTTAACCTTTCGAAGGAAGCGATGAAATGAACAAACCCTGTAGAATATTGATGGAGCTTTTAGGGTTTAAATCATAAATGTTCAGGTAAAGAGTTGAGCGACGTTTAATGCTATTTAGAATCTCTTTAAATTTTGTGTACTTAAAAGTTATTATGTCTTTTGCGGATAACCGAGTAAATATTTAGTTTATTATGATCTACTAACAAACATAACAGGACTTAATTGTGTTATAAAATCTCGCTGAATATAATTACACTAAAAATTATTTGTATGGAAGGTAAAAAAAATTGAAAAATTAATACCTTCAATTGAGAGAAAGCAACAAAAAGACAGCACTCAGAAAATAGGGCCCCAAACCGAACTAAAAATAACTTATAAACTCAATAAGATCTTTATGAGCATTTGACTCTTAATTTACTTATAAATATTATACATTGATTCTAGATTATTTAAATATCATTATGTTTTGAAACTTGCTAAAACTATTTCATTCATTGCAATCGAGATGCGAAAATGCTTAAAACATAATGGCACTAAACAAAAGTATTTCGGACGAAACATCGACGAGTTAATGAAAGGCATTTGTATGTAACGGACTTGAGCAAGTTTCCTCCGGGGCCCGATGATGGTGCTGGCTACGTATTGAAATAGCAATGGTATATTATTCTCAAATACCATTACATATTTATGATCATCATGCTGTTTGACTTTTAATTTGTTGTAATTAATAGTAATAATTGATACGACTTCCACTAATAACAAAAATTATAACCCATTAGTGGATTGACAGCGATTATCGAATATTTATTGAAATCCTTTCTAAATGTTTTTGTCGTTTCTAGTAAAAGTATAGGGTTTCATTAAGGCTTTAAGGTAGGAATAAATTTTATATAAGTCTCTTTGGTAACACGTAATATGTTCGAGAGAGTTCCATCCCAGCAGAAACGGCCCATAGCATTCGCCCGGAGAGGTGGCCATTTGGCCCGTGTTCTCTCCGATACTCCTCCGCCTCCGCTTCGTATAAACTGAGCAGTTTTCAGCTAGAGCTCGAAACCGTATTTAAGCCGTGCATCGTAAAGTAAAGGTTTTAGAAACTCTTTACTATTTTCTCATAGTCATCTGCAGACTTCATTTCATAGATAAAATAACAGAAATAGTACAAAGTTTAATAGACATATTTGTAAAGCTAAAAGAAATAAAGGTTATAAGTTATAAAGAATCAATTATTAATTTATATTTTTGAAATAACCGACCAAAGAGTATTTGATGTTTTTGTCCATATATTTAAAACTATAATATTTATTCATATTAGCATTTGTCTCTAAACACAAAAAGATATATTTTAATAAGAATATTTATTTAGTTTTAGGACAAAAAGGCTTATCTTGTTTTTTGATGATGGATTTAGGTCCCTGTTGTTTGAGACAGTCTTTTTAAATACATAATGCCCAAATATTATTATATTTAAGCTGGAATGGTCATCTTATACAATCAAGTCTAAATTGGGTCTCATATTTATATTTAATTTAATTTATTTAATGTGAATTAAATAAATTAAATAAGAAAAAAGAGTAATGAGAATTAATTCGAAATTGCGTGAAACGATATACACTGGTAGCCAATGAGTAAAATGCCTTAAAGGCAGCCGAC
>DWLS01001077.1:0-23987 GCA_018246255.1 Pachliopta kotzebuea | reverse complement strand
CCCCTCTCCTCCCGCGCCCCGCCCTCTTTTTAAAACCCCCCCCCCCCCCCCCCCCCCCCGGGGGGGTTGGGCCGGGGGGTCGCATTTTACCCCCCCCAAAAAAAAAAAAAAAAAAAAAAGAGGCTCGATTGCTCTCCGTACAAGTTTTCAAGTTAAAGCACACAACACACTTGCTCTGGTAAGTTTGAAGTTTACTGAATACTATTGACAATTTTGTATTGACTATGATTTAGTCAAGTGTGTGTAGGTGCGTGCGTTCGTGTGTATACGTGTGTGTGTCTCTCTATCTCTGTGTCTGTCTCTCTCTCTTTCCCTGTGTGTGTGTGTGTGTGGGTGTTTCTCTGGCTGTGTGTGTATGGGTCGGTCTGTAGGTGTTTCTCTGTCTGTGTGTGTGTGTATGGGCGGGTCTGTGGGTGATTCTCTCTCTCTCTCTCTCTGTGTATGTATACGTGTATATGCGTGCATGTGTATGTGTCCGTATTTCGTTGTGGTCGCAGCCTGGCCAAACAGTAAGGCCGGCCATATAGAAACTTGGCATTAATATTGAAGTGGACACGGAGATGGTTCTCAGCCATATCCGGTTCCGGTCGGCCAACTGGAAGTGGTGCCTACAGTCGCTAAGTACCATAACTATGCATGTTTTTGACATTATTCTTATACAAATATGTTGCTCTTATAAAAATTATTATTTATATGTACTTCCGGTATAACCGGCCAACCGGAAGTTGAAGCAAAAGTCTCCAAGCACCTTAATGGTGCATATTTTTAATATCATGGTTGAAGTAAAAGTGTTCCTCGCCCAAAAATATTTTTTACGTACTTACGCTTCTGGTTGACCAACTTGAAGTTGTTCAAAATTTAAATACCGATATAGATTAGCCAGTGTGGTAAGAGATGGCTCAAATCACCCCACTTGGGGAAACCCTATATCCAGCAGTGGATGTCTATCGGTTGTTGATGATGGTAAACTATAAACAATGTGATCCAAATAAAAAATAAACGTAGTCAAAATCTAGATTCAAATCGGTTAAGAAATTAATGAGCTGTGGAAAAACATGCTTGGATACATAGTCCGGTACGACTCAAGTCATTCTTCCAACTGAAGATCAAGGTCATTTGTCTATTCTTCAAGTTAGCAGAGGTCTGAAACTTCTAAAATTTGTTGGAGTTTGAATGTATTAGTGATGGTAGGTTTGAATGTGTAAGGAATGGCAAAATGACAAATTTATAATGTTAGAATGTTGATTGTGTAATGATGAAGACAAGTAGACTTCTCTTCTAGACACGGACGGTGTAACATGTTAGGTTAAATTAAATAGGTTATTGAAAAAATGTAATAGTGTAAAGTGTTCCAAATATATACATTATTATTATGAAGTATGTGGTTACATAGCCCATTCTCCTTGTCAGGTTAATTCTGAAATCTTGTCTTGACAACGCAACATTCGAACTCTTTATTCAATCTCCTTACACTCCTAGAGTCCAGTACCCTCGAGTAGAACCGTCCAACAAACTTCACCATTTTACATATAAAAAAAAAACTTTAAATGTTCTTTTAATGGTCTCCGATGCCGGAGATCGTTTAGGTAGGTACCACCGCAACTCTTACGACAAACAGTACTGTTTAAACTTTACTGTGTTCCGGTTTGAAGGGTGATGTAGCTGGTGAAATTACG
Organism: Pachliopta kotzebuea; assembly: GCA_018246255.1. Classification (NCBI taxonomy): domain Eukaryota; kingdom Metazoa; phylum Arthropoda; class Insecta; order Lepidoptera; family Papilionidae; genus Pachliopta; species Pachliopta kotzebuea. Next base: position 22,311 of record DWLS01001077.1, on the reverse strand, counting down.
GAGGTAACATGAGTAAATAACTCATGTATCAAGGTGAAGAGCGCAAGGTGATGCGGTTACCTTACCAGTTCCACATATTTTTTTTTGTTGAACCTACCGCTGGTGAATATCATCTTAGTCACTATCATTTTATGGACAAGTATCACTTACCATCAGGTGAACGTCTTGCTGGTTACAACACTACTTGTTATTTTTTATTATTATAAGTATGAGTATATTATGTATTTTAATGTATCTATATTAAGTATATTATATTTGTTTTATGTATAAGTCGTCGTAGGCGATACCGAAGTGTTTTTAAAAATTGTGACGTCAGCATTGCGACGTATTTATAGTGATGGTTGCAAAAACCGGTTTATATCTTTAGGTTAGGTATTGAAATAACACGCGGTGTTATTAACCACGTGTGGCTTTACATTATAAGGAGTGATATTGAACAAAGATTTGAGTAATTACAAGTTACAATCGATTCCAAACAGATAAAAGATGTTTTTTTTTTGATTGATTGTTTGACTTATTTAACTAAAGTGATTCTTTTTAATTGTCGCGAATCATCTATCGCGCCGATATATATAATTTAATATTATTTTGTTATGTATCATCACACACATTTTACTACAACTGCTCCATGCACCTGCCTGCCTCATCACATCTCTGCACCACCCAAGGGTAGACTGTAAGATAATGACAATGGCATTAAGTCCGCCTTTACACTAGGTGTAGGAAGAAATAAATAAATAAAATAAAAAAAGAAGTTTAGTCAGAAAACTAACTCCTCATCAAGCGCTTTGTACTGTAGTTGGGGTAATAAAGTGATTCTGTCAACCCAGGTGTGTGAACTGATTGGCGGTTACCTGGCAGGCAGTTTGTCGGTGATGTCGGACGCGGCGCACATGCTGAGTGACTGCGGGGGCTTCGCCCTCGCGCTGCTCGCGTTCAAGTGCGCGAGGCGAGCACCTAACTCCTCTATGTCGTACGGCTATAGGCGAGCTGGTAAGTGTTACACCAGGCTATTTCTTCAAACCAACGATCAAAGACTGCTTATGGTATTTTCATGCTGTTCTCCAGAGGTTCTCGGGGCGATGGCGTCGGTGCTGCTCATCTGGGCGCTGACCGGCATCTTCGTGTACGTCGCCGCTCTGAGGATCCACACCGGGGAGTACAACATCGAGCCGGACATCATGATGGTCGTGTCGGGCTGCGGCGTCGTGTTCAACGTGGTGCTGGCGTTGGTTCTGCACGGCTGTGCTTCCGGTATCGGTGAGTACGTCAGCAGGAATTGTAACCTCCTCCCTGCCCTGGATACTTTATGAATTGATGAAAATACTATTCTGCATATTTAGATGAATTAAGGCATAACTTAATACAAAATAATAATAATTTTTTTAAAATCTCCTGGTCTTTAAATATAGCCTTTTTTTGGTGGCAGCTCATCTCCACTCGCACGGAGGTTCTGCCTTCGAGCACGAGCATGCACACGAGCAAGATACTCATGGTTCGCGCCTCAGTTTCCGCATGTTCCGTCGCTCCACCCCCAAGCACGCAAACGGTTTGGTCAACGGTGATTACAGCATGAAGGACATGGGAAACGTGGAGTCCAACGTCGGTGCGAGGACCAGGTGAGCGGTAGGTTCAACAAAAAAAAATGTGGAACTGGTAAGGTAACCGCATCACCTTGCGCTCTTCACCTTGATACATGAGTTATTTACTCATGTTACCTCAGTAATTTCACTAGCATACAGCACCCTTCAAACTGGAACACAGTAATGTTTGCGCATTACTATTTAGCGGTAGAAATAGGAGGTCCGGTAGTACCTAGACGGTTCACCAACACAATTTAAATGTATGCTAAGAATATGTGTTAATATTTCAGGAACATCAACCTGAGAGCGGCGCTCATCCACGTGATAGGTGATCTCATACAGAGCTGCGGCGTGCTTCTCGCCTCTGTGCTCATCAAATTCTATGTAAGTAATGCTGCTGATATCTCTGGTAGACCTGCATGGTTTCATTAACCAGTTTTGCGACGATATCAATAAACGCAGAAAATAACATGCTGAAAATTCTTCTAGCCGGACGCGAAGGTGGTGGACCCGATTTGCACTTTCTTGTTCAGTGTGCTGGTGTTGCTGACTTCCGCGCGAGTGGTCAGAGACGCTCTAGGCATCCTGATGCAAGCCGTACCGAGGCACTTCAAGTAAACACTATTATATACTTTATTCATTTGTAACTAATCTGGAAAGAGCCTTTATATAAGTGTTCCCAACATGGGGCGTAGGCCTCACAGGGGGCAATGACTTTATCTATGAAACATTTCGAAAGAATTACTTAAAATAATTTTTGCATTTGTTGTTTTGAGGGCATTGGATAAAAATCCCATGGTCCGGTGGAGATATAAAAAAATATTTATTTAAAAGTGGGACATAGGACCAAGAAGGTTGGGAAACACTGCTCTGTACGGTCTTCTTTTAATAATATAGATACTCTTTATAAAAAGTTGTTTTCAGGATTTTATTTTGGTAATCCACTGAATTGAATTTTGTATTTAAATCTGTTTAAAAGCAACTTTATATCTATTTATTTATTTTATTAAATAATATGTTATTAATTTAATTTGATGTTTAGTGACAAAAAGGCATGGCTTGCCCAGAAAACTTAGACTGACAACCGCAATACAGGGATGCTCTTATGACGGCAGGTTTACAATATAAGGATGGTACAAGACCAGTTTAGTTTTAATGTAACCCTGCTTAACATGTGGCTTCGGAAACAAACCAATGATCCCGAAACGAAAAACCTCGATTTCTCGAATCGAATAACACACTTTAATATAATAAATAGATCCATAACCTACTTCATAATCTTTTTTCTAAGGTACCGTGAGTGTGTGGCCGCATTGTCGGGCGTGTGCGGCGTGCGTCACGTCCACTCGGTCCACGTGTGGACACTGTCGACCCACTACATTATCCTCACCGCCCACATCGTAATCGGTAAATGTATTTCTGTAAACGTACTAATTAGTGATCGAATTTATAAAACACGACAACATTAATCTCGTTACCCCAGTAATTTCACTAGCTTATAGCTCCTATCAAATAGTAACTGTAATATTCGTAGATTTGCGGACTTCAATAGGAGCTGCGGTGGAACTTAGACGGTCTGTAGCAACAGAGAGCCACTAGCTGTAATAAGATTCATAGAACACCGCCTATTCACTTTACAGACGAGCTGTCGGAATGCGAGCGGGTGCTGCAGGAGTGCCAGCGCGTGGCACGGGACCGGCTGGCCGTGCAGTCGGCCACGTTCCAGGTGGAGCGGGCCACGGTCGGCGACGCCTGCAACGACTGCCGGCGGCCGCCTGGTGGGCCCTGACGACCTATCACCCTCACGCACTAGTGCTGGGGTGAGAATGGAACATTGATACTATTTCAACTGCTTTTACGACGTAGCATTTAAGCACTTGCCTTTTAACGTGCAGGTCCTTATTCCGGGTCCTGAGTCACATGTCGTTGAGTTTAAATAAATATATACTAGGTTAGTAACAATATACTGCTTGTATTATTTTAGTGAGAAAGCTGTAGTTTTAAATCAAGGAAATCTTACAAAATATTACTCGTGATTTCTCTTCATGAAAATGATTACGTTCTTGATCAGACAATCGGGTCTGGCATCTATCATAACCAAGATACTGTTGGTGTAGTACCAACAGCATCTTGGTGAAAGTATAAATTTAAAATTATGCCAAAATTGTAAAGTAGAGCAAGCAGCGACGGAGGAAATGTGGGAGGCTATGCGTGCGAAGAAGAAGCGGAGATAGAAACGTTGTAAAAGAACGGAAGACGTGGGAATGTAAGAGGAAAGAGAATTGTAAAAAGGAATGGGTGTAAAGGATAATAGAAAGAAAGAAAAGAGCTAGTAAAATCCCTATCCCACTTTGCGGGAAACGAGAAAATAAAAAAAAAATCAGCATCTTGGTTGGTTCGCTTTATTATGATCTGGCTGTAATCATATAGGAACCAAGGTATTCTAGACGAGCCCATTTCCACATCATCACGGTAATAGCGTTTTCTTTAAATCATCATAATTTATTTTCCAGGTGAAGAATAGTTGAAAAGGGCAAGCGTGAGATGTCGTGAACACAAGTAAAGCCCAACGCAAAACTATATTGTGTATGTGGCATAGATAAGATTGTTGAAGTTTATGGACTATGTAAGTGTCGAAAGTGGCTATGATGGACAGTTTAAAACCAAAAATATTGTAAGTCAAATTGTCTATGTTTATATAAGTGATATCTATTATTTGTATGTTGTTATCGGCTTCGTATTTAATATTTTAGCTTTAAGACTTGTTATTTATAATGAAATAAAAAAATTCGTGCAAATCTTTAACATCAAAGATTTTTAATGTGGAACCTTTTTTCTACATAATTATCGGATACGTTACGGATAGTGGCCTCTATTTATCCATGCAAATAAATTCTATAGTGGACTCTGTACGAATATCAAAATGAAAGAAAGATAGAGAGAGGGAGAGAGAAAGGACGATAAAGAGAGTATATATACATTTTTACGGCAGCGACGTGTGTACTCGTACGAGCCCAGAGCACTGATACTACTAGCGCTTCTTAACTTGTGTCCACTGTCCGCGCCCCCCCCCTCTTCCTCCCGCTTACCCTTTTAAGTTGAGACATCAGTAATACATAGCTCCTCTTGATCACTTCACCGCACTGGTAAAGATTTGCGCGAATTTCCACATTTTCCAAAATTCAAGTGTTAACACAATGCGTACTTCTTATTATAAGCCTATTTCGTATTGAAGCCAAAAATTCCAAAAAAAAATCAAAAATTTCTAGATATTACCAAATCTGTCACGAAATGAAACCTTTATCCATATATTTTGCTACATTTTACTATGTTATGAAGGTTAGATGAAATATAACTATTATCCTTATAAGAAAATAAAATTAAAAAAAAATTGTGGTACAATTTGAAGTTTGAAAATGTCATGTAAGGTGTGATAACCTCATTCAGGCAGATGTGGGTATAATAAAAAAATTGCATCACCTTTAATACCTGGGTAAGTAATATTAACATTGAAACGATTGCGTGCTATGTAAATGATAACACGTGTTAATGATACCATAGACAATTAAAAAAAATATAGAATAGATAAGAACTATGAAAAGCTATGGAGTCGTTAAATTTCCATATTTTCCTGTAAAACTTTTTTATTTCCGTCCAACGCCTTTATTTTTGACTTCTTTGATTTTCTAGTACAACCAATCCAACATTCATGTAGATAGAGAGAAATCATTATTAATTATAATTTCAACTTAGTATAACCTACACGGCTGGCTATTGATTGTGATGATCATGATAATGATGACCTACTCGTTGATTTATCATAGGTGTATTTAGCCCAAGGACCTCCTATCGAATAAACCTTATTTCCTCAGCACTGTATCTAAGCTTTGGACCTACCGTAACCTTTGCTGTTTTAAGGCAAATACTACTCTTTGTTTTTTTGGTGCTATTTTGAGAAAACGGATGAAAACATTCGTTTTTAACCAGCTAATAATAGCCCATTACTGGACATACTGTCCCAAGGAATGCCAATTAGTTATATATGTTTAGTTGCCGCTAGCCGTCTAAACACTCCCCTCTCTAACAAACGTGTCCAAAGATAATCACTTTGAAATAAGTGTAAAGTATAGAGAAAATTTTAAATAAAATATTTAATTCATTTAGTAATGAACACAAAGTACTGCAACGGCTTCCATAATTATTTTGTTAACTGTTTTTGTGTACAAATACTCGTTACTTTCAACAATTGCTCAAGTATAGATTAAACTTAGGTTATGAAATAATTCATGAAAATGTGCAATATTTTATGTCTCAGTTAAAATTACATCTCTGTGCAATATTACCTGTAATTTAACAATTATTATTTACTGTATAAATAATATGGATATGCCTTTCTGATATTTTTTAGGTTTAATTTTTATTTTAGTCGGTGCTGCAATACACACTTTATCTGCACATAGATTGAAAAAATTCATTGGTGCAGGCCGGATTCGAACTCGATACCGTCGGAGTGGCCTTTCTGATATTTTACTGTTATACTTCGAAACAGTAACATGCAAACATTACTGTGTTTCGGTTTAAAGGATTCTGTATGCTAGTAAAATTACTGGGGTTATGAGACTTAACACATTGTTTTAAAGCGACGAGCACAATATGATGCTTTTTATACCATCTTAACTAGAATCATGTTATGGGAAAGCGTATCACTTACAATCAGGTGATCGCGTTCCTCGTCTCGTTTAGTCGAATAAAAAAGAATATCCTTAAATATGTTGAATGTAAGCTTAGTATGTTAGTATCATCTACTGGTGGCAGGTTTCTGTTGCCACAGACCATCTAGGTACCACCACAGCTCCTATTCCAGCTGACAAATAGTACTGTAAAGACATTACAATGGTCCGGTTTGAACGGTGCTGTAGTTTGTGAAATTATTGGGTTAACGATACTTAACAACTTAAGTCACTAAACGAGCGTAATGCGATGTTGAGTATACAATATTAACTAGTTCCATGTTATGGGTAAGCGTATCACTTACATAAGAGAGGGCTTTAAAGGCATATCCATATTGTTCAGATGTTTTATAATGTCCCATGCTCAATATATTGAATTTTGATCATTCAATATATATTTTTTTAAGTCAGTGCCAAATAATTTCAAAATGTCGATTGTTTTATAATGAAAATTATTATTAATTAAAAAAATATTTACGGTATATGGTACGGTATAAACATTTAAGGTATATGTTAATAAAGATATGCATTGGAGTATAAGCCAGTGTTAGATGTATACAGGGTTGGATGTGTTGGTGCAATTGGAGGGTAGGTGTAAAATTGTGAAAGATCTAGATACTATTTGATAATTGTTCAAATACTCCTAGTACTATACTAATACGGTTAAATTGATTGTCATTACTGTTGAATAATTAACTCGTGCTTTTCATTATTAAATCGTTTGTGTCATTGACCTTAAATATTTTTTTTACATTCACTTTTGGTTATTTTTCATTTTACTTCCGTTAAAACAGCATTTTTTTTAAATTTTGTAACAAAATTCAAAACCACTGTCCACGTAAAAATTGTCTATGCATGTTCATTTTTGTTGGTACCATAGACAATATATAAATAGTACAGATTATAATTATTCTATGTGTAATGTTTTTATTATAGTTCTATTAATTTTTTTATAATCAAATATAACATTTATCAAACATCTTTATGCATCAATGGTACAATTGTTACACAGAAGTCTCCAGTTCAATCTCGTGTCCAGAACTCCTACCTGTTAACATATGGATGATCATTTTAAGTAAGTCTCACAATTCGCGACCATTACTACTGAAATTTACGTAAAATTTTAGCCAATTATTAATAAAAAAGTTGTATTATATAGTTAAAGATAATTAAATAGTTACAAGCTTAATATTTTTTTAATCTGTTGCATAGTTGTCGTTTTTTCTTTGACAATTTAGTATTAAAATTTAATTGTATATTTTATATTTTGTAAATAAAATTGTGTTCTCAAATAGAGTATATGTTGTGATTGTTTTTTGTTAATAGATGTCATATAGCAGCATAGTTAATATCGTACAATGTATATTAATGACCGTTAGCCTTGTATAATCTATATATTTAACTGGTGGTAGGTCTCTTTAGCCGGAGACCGTCTAGGTAGGTACCACCGCAGCTTATTTTTCTACCGTCAAATAGTAATGTGTAAACATTGCTTGTGCTAAAGGGTGCTTTATACTAGTGAAGTATTGTTGTAACGAGACAAAACAACTTCTTTCAAGCACAATGTGGTGCTAATACCATCTTAACCAGCGCGATATTAAGAGCAAGCGTATCACATACCACCAGGTTTGTGTCTTATAGTTCTCATCGAATAAGAAAAGGTCTTTGAATGTTTTAATCATTTATTGAATGTAACACTGGTCAAGTAGTTTTATATGAAAAATTCACGACATAAAAATGTTATATTTAACTCTCTTAAAAGGTTTAAGGGCCAGGAACACATAATAATACTTACATATATATATATGCATTTGACATGTTTAAAGGACAATAAACAATAACCATAGACACCAACTGACTTCTGTCAGAAGGAAGAGAAAGTCATAGACACATGATCCTTGTTTATTCGCTTTGTAGGACTTTATTAACAACTTTACAAACATTACATAATTTTAAGATTTTTTTAATTTGAATAATACTTTGGTATTCATGGAATGAAGAAGTTAAGGTTTTATACAGATTTATTGCGAAAATAATTCTTAAGTACATTGTTCCAATTACTATATAGTATTCATGGCAATAAGGTATGAAAGGTCGGAAGGAAAAGACGTAAGTTGTTAAGTCTCGTTACCGCAGTAATTTCACGATCTTACTGCACCCCTCAAACATTAACACAGTAATGTTTGCACTACTATTTTGCGGTAGAAATAGGAACTGGTCTACTTACTGGGTCTGCGGCAAGAAACCTGCCACCAGTGAATATATAATAGATATATAATTGTAATTTAAACTGCATGCTTTAACTAAGGAAACAATGCTGTTAACAAAAATATTAATTGATTGATTCCAAATTTATCAAGGCTATGTTCTGTATTGTTACTTGTTACTAGTATTATTACTGTAGTGTGCTGATCACTAAATTGGTGATGGTTTTGTTGCTCCATAGTTTCTATTGCGGATACTTTATGGGAATAATAATGTGATTTTTATATTTCTGATTAATACAAATAATAATTTCTGTTTAATAAAAAAATGTGTAATAGATATACAGTAAACAAAAAGGCGAACATAATGACAGGAGGAATTCTCTTCCAGTCAACATGTTCTTTATCATCAGCCTATAAACACCCACTGCTTTACATAGGCCTCAATCGAAGATCTCTACTCCGATTGGTCCTATGCTGTCTGTGGCGGATTCCCACGACTTTCACCAGATCGTTGGTGCACTTAGTTCTTACAGGACTTCTAGTATTTCCATCATCGGATCTCAATAGACATCTTTGTAACATGTCTCTAATAATCAATCCAAGTCCATTAGAATATAAAAGAAATTCAATTAATTTCATGAATTTTTTGAATGCCTTTTTTTAATACTGTTAAAGAATATCTCATTCTCAAACTTTAGTACGGTAATATATATTATTGGATTGATAAATATTGTTATTATCTGTGCTAATAATACTTCTGGTATAAAATGTTGCTAATGTGAAAACAACCAGTTGTGTTTACACATATTTATATCTGTATTCCATTTATATATTTTGTTTTCTTTAAATAACGTTATGATAAGTTTGTTGGTGTTATTATAACATTTTGTTGACAAAGAGATTTCTTTTTATCTGTACGTTAAAATAATATTCCTGTTTTGTAAATATTATTTGTTTGCAACTAGTCAATGTTAAATCTTATTGTTCCCATAAAAACCGCACCTCGATAATTTGCCAAATTTGTAACCAAAACAAAAAGTTTAAAAATATTTAAATTAATATTGACGTAGTATTTTTATAGTATATTTTGCGTTTGAGTAAATGTTTGCCGTCCCTTATGGTTTTTAGTATTCTATTGTTTGAGTACCGATTAATAAATTATTCAATATCTACTCGTGTTTTTCTGTTCCTGGCATCTTGAATTTTAGTGCTATAAATATGTTTAGAGGGGTGGAAGATTGTTGGAGCAGGCCGCTACGTTTGGAATGTTGTCATCGTCCGGGATCTCAAAATGAGTCCATTTCTGAATTTATGGCCCGCATGACCAGGAGAATGTTTGACCGGGTTTATAACGGACCTTACATCCACTTGAACGGGTTCGCTCCCTTACACGCACGCCCTCCAGAGGGGCGCTCTCTACCTGGTGAATTGCTGCAACAGCAAGCGGACGGAGGGTTACAGCCCACACGCCTCACTTCCTAGCGGAACCTGTATGATTATAATGATTTATCGCATGATCGTAAACATACCGTAATCCAAAGTATGTATACAAACGTAGGATGAGAAATGCGTAAGTATACATATAAATACACCTTGTTTTTTTTTTGGATGAAGTTGATGCTTTCGGCCACTATTATGGCCGCGAAAGCTTCATCGGACTCTGAGCTCGCGGATAGGGACTCCGCGAGCTGAAAAGTATATATATTATATAGTATAAGAGAGAGGAGAGAAACGAGGGAAAGAGGACAAGGTGGGAAAAAAAAGGGGGAGATGATACAATAGATACTTATATATATAAACTGTACCTTGACCTAGTTCCGTACTTGGAGTACGAAAAACGAGTCGCGGAGGCGCGGGCTACGCGGTCGTCGGAGGGGGGATAAATACATCTAATGTAGCCTTAAATACGAATTAGGGCCAGTGAGCGGCATTCGCTGAGTGATAGGTCTGGGTAATAGGAAACAGCCTCGAGGCCCGAAAATTCTCGTAGACCAGGGCCGCAGTCTGTCAAGCCTTCCGAATGGCTCGATACACACAGGGGGCGAAATGGTCTCACATAATAACTCACGGGACCCAAGCCAACCTCATCTGCTCGCGGGGCAGCCTGCTAATCAACAAATGAGACTCTTGCTCCTTAATAATCTTCATCGAGCCAGCGTGGTGTTAAACGGCCCAAATCATCCCATTATTGTGGGGAAACCCGTGTCCAATAGTTAGACATCTATCGGCTGATAAAGATGTTTTACTTATTTTTATTAGGAACAAGGGATGTAAATAAAAACGATAGATAACTACTTAAAATTATTTATTATTCAATTTTAACCGACATACGGCACCACCGCGGGTGGGCACAACTGCACACTACTATCGCGTATGGCTAAAGTTTGTACACAACAATATCACAAATGCGAATGTAATATCAATTTAAAGCTACTACCGCTTAACTTCAGCGCCAATTACTCCATCCCCAAGTAATTGTATGCGAACATTATAAGCCTGAAGGGCTTTGTAGCTAGAAAGTGTGCAGCTCTAAACATCTAAGCTTATTTGTGTTTATAATAAATGGAAGAATACATTAACAAGACTATTGGCACAGTAATGTTTGTATGCTGCAATAGGAGCTGCGGTGGCCTAGACGGTCTGTAGTAAGAGAGAAGTACTCCAGAACGACTAACATCTTAAAGATGATGACAAAGTTGTAAAGATGAGAGGCGATGCGTGGATGAGAATAAGGAATGGAAGAAAGATAATATGGAGTGAAAGGATAGAATATGGAAAAATAGAAAATAAATAGAAAAAGAAAAAATTTATGAAAAGAAAGAAATCCAAATCCCTTACCCACAACACGAAGGGGAACGAGAAAATAAAAAAAAACATACTGATCTTTGATTCAACATATTTATGTGTATAAGAGTATAACATCAGAATGTCATTCATATTATTTATACAATAACATTATAGTGTTGTGCCGTCGCTTTGAAGCGTTACGTGTTATACTGGAACATAGTAATGTTTACTTGAACGTACTTTGGTTAGTTATTAGCGGTAGGTCTCTATTGCAGCCGACAAACAGTACTGTGCAGACATTACTGTATTCCGATTTGCAGTGTTGTAGCTAGAGAAATTACTGGGGTAACGAGACTAAACATGTCTAACGAAGACACTAGTGATACTTTACTGGCGTAGGTCTCTTGCCTGAGACCGTGAAAGTAGCTACCGCCGCAGTTCATATTTTAACCGTTAAATAGTACTGAGCAAACGTTACTGTTTGGGTTTGAAGTGTGCTGTATGCTAAGAAATGATGAGTGATGCTGTGTATACCATCTTAACCAGCGCCATGTTATGGGCAGGCGTATCACTTACTATCAGGTGAACATCTTGCTCGTATCATAGAATAAACAATATCGGTGAGCGCCTCATCACCATTTAGAATTGACAAATACTTTTATAAATTGTCTACGACAGCTTTCAGAATGAAGATATTTAACCAACCAACTATAACTGAGTATTTACTATAGATATACTAGGTTTATTTGCAAATATTAATTAATTTAAAGGCAAGAATGCAACGAACCGTTGCGAACATTCAAGCGGTCATTTTGTGTGAATTTAAAATTAATAAAAACATTTAAATGTCTCCTGTTACATATGTAAATAAATAAGCAGAGCTAAAGGCGAGATTTCGATGGAACATACAACTGCGATCAGATTTATATTATATTAGTAAATATCTTTAACCTCAAATATAAAGCAATAGTTTTAAGGCTATGTATATTAAAAGCGAAATCGTCACGAGCTTTTGAAATAGCTTTTAAATACTGTTTCTTGCTTTTCGCCATTGTGTCAAAAGTATTAATATTATATGTAATTCTATTAAGAATAATATTACATTATTTACTACCAGGAACCAAAGAAATATGCGATATCATCATCGGTATCTTCAGCTGGAAGCCGTGAAGGAATGTTTATAATAGTTTAAAATCCAAGCGTGTCAATCAAACTACAAACATTATTAGTGTACTTATTCAATAGATAACAAATGTATTTACTCACCTACATACTCCATTGAATAGGTTTTGCCTTAATTTTGTACTATTTTTTTTATAGGTTGATATATATCGTGAAAAAATAAACTCTGGATGGAAACTATTGCTTATCATTGCTAGAAACGTTTTTTTTCTTATGTAACATAGTAATTACAACTTGAACATAACTTTAGATGTAACACAATTCATATTTTTGATATGAGATTACATGGCTCATTCTTAACTTCTAATATTACAATTATGATTAATGTCGAATTAGCAAGGCATTTGTGATTCACAAGATTTCAATCACACAATAACGGCGAAAAATTATCAATATTAATATATCAATGAACTAATATATATATTTATTAATTCATACAACAATCTACGAAACAATTTTTGGAAGACGGCGAAAGTAGGTATTGAAAACAAAATTTATCAATTGCTAGAAAAATGTGGATTTCTTATAAAAATATATAAGAAGCCATTGAATCTAATTTAAGTAAATTTGGAAAGAAAAAATTATATTATTTTTTCCATAGTGGAGTAGACAAAGGACTTATGTCCATTCCGGCATTGTCTTTTTATTATTAATAAGAAATAAATAGCAGCAGATGTAACTTTCCCGCCATATTTTTGTTGTTGTCAATAATTTTAAAAATATTTGTTATATCTTATTTATACTAATAACGCAAAATAACATAATACTCATCGTGCGTAAACATTAATGTCGGCATCACATTAACTATGCTAATTAAAATAATTAAGATCATGAAATTGGTGGGAATTTCGACGAGCTCCAATCTATATTATTAATAAAAAATAGCATTAATATGACCAACTAGACAGTAAGTTTTTAGCTAAACTGATGTGTTTTTAAGATTGTGTCGATTAATGGATATATTTTCGTTGACAACTATGCCAAATAAAAAAGAAACTCCGCTAATTGAACAGAACATAACCTGCAATCCGTATTAACGTATACGTAAAAGACTTGTCAATTATAACTGAGAATGTAGCCATAACGTAAAAACGGTTAGTTTTTAAATAAAAGCACCAATAAAAGTGGTGCAATACTATTATAAACTAGCTTATAACAATTCATAAATAAAATATTATGTATTTTTTTTTAAATTAACGCAGTATTAATTAGGTTTTATAGAGTGAATAAATAAAGTATAACAAGCAGTTTTTTAAATTAATAAAAAATTACATATACAACCTATTTCTAAGCTCAATAAAATAATACTGTCATGATAACTAAATTTAAAAAAGGTTTCACTGAAATTTAATTAAATATATCATCTAATACAATCTAGCCAAGTAATTTTTTCCCACAAATCAAATTGACTCGTTATTGCTTAAGTTTATTATCGAAAAAGCGTAACTTTCCGCAGCATAGGCCTCCACTAGTATTGCATTAACAACCTTAAGGTCTAAAAAGTGAGACCTAATTCCTAACTCTACTAATATCACGAGGTATTTATTAATTGTGAGACCTTAGCCGCTGTGTTAGAGTTCAAAATTTAAGGCCTTCGTCCGCTAGAGTGATGTTCACTACATTGTCGTGTAATTTATAATTTTTCCTATATTTCTTTTTTAATAAGATTTTATTTAAAAGTTAAAATTCAATTATTTGGTAAGAAATAAACTTAAACGACAATTTATTTTTAATAAATAATTCTTCGAATTGAACCTCTTCCTTCTTGACGGTTATTTTTTTTTGTCTTTATAGCCACGAGAATTGATATATGGCTTTCTTGGTGGTTATTAGACTCGTTCGTATAGGACATTAGATATCAACTTGAGACCTAGAGTTTCTGATACTGTGCTCAAAGATATTGTTAAATACCGTTGAAGTCATAAAGAATTACTACCTATCAACATTTTTTAAAAGACAGATTAATGTATATATTTTTTAAATAAATTGTGTAAATATTTCAAATAAGATTCGTCACAACTGTTGTACTCGATGCGGTTTCTCAACTTAACTCATCAACGATAAGGTCTGAAACACTTGTACTTCGTTTGCTTTGCGAATTTTAACACTTAGCAGTAAGATTGAACTTCTTTTGAACATATCTGACGTCAACTTCCGCATTTTAACCTGGACTCAGAAACGAGCTTCCGGAGAGTGCGGAGACCTGGGTTGCTTAACGACCACACCGGCCAACCTCTCGCAGACAGCTTCGAGCTGCGCATCCAACATGAGAGACGCTATCTGATCATCCGTCAGCATTTCCACACTGCAAGAGAAAAAAATGTCTATGAACGATTAAAAAGTGGTAAGTAAAATTTACTATATGTCAGTTTTAAACAATGTATCTAGTAAAACTGACGGTGTATTGAATTTTTTAAAGGTTACTACATTATCAGTGAAAATAAACATTGTCTCCGTTGTTTAGTATATAGAGCTTCCTGTACAAGATCTTCAGTGTTCATGGAGATGTGAGCTCACCTCGGTAGGCTGTCGGTGTCGGAGTGACGGTCGGAGGATGCTGATGAGGCGGTGGGTGAACGGCGGCGCGGCGTACGCGGAGCTGAACCCGAGCCTCGTCGTTCGCCGAACAGTGACAAACCTATATAAAAAACTCAAACTTGTATATAAAGAAAATAATATACTGGTTCTCTGTATCCATAGTTTACCTTTTTTTAAAAAGAAAATATGCAAACGGGCGAAGACTACACGTGATGAGATTACTGACGCGCGTAGACAGTTATAACACACGCAGAGTCATGACTGCATTGCCTGAACTTGAACTAGGAATCATCTCATAGTAAATGATACGCTTACTCATGACAATACGGTGTTGGTTAAGATGGTATACACAGCAGTTTTGTCGCTACCCCAGTAATTTCACCAGCTTATAGCATCCTTCAAATCGGAGCATAGTGATGTTGGCAGATTACTATTTGGGAGTAGAAATTGGAGCTGCTGTGGTTCCAACCAAGACGGTCTCCGCTAACGGAGACCTACCACAAGTAAAAGCATGACTTCATTGTAAAGCATACCTTGGAACATCTCCTTGACGCGTTCGCCGGTGTCGTGCAGCAGCGCGTCGAGGCTCTGCCGCCTTGCGTTCTGCAGCTCCGCGCGGAGCTCCGCCCTCAGCTCGTTCCTCAGTGCCGACCGCTCCGCTCGTATGATGCGGCGCGGCGACGCGGCGGACACCTTGGACTCGAACGGACTCGGTGGCGACGGTGTCTTCTCGGGCGTGGAGCGCGGCCGCAGCGAACACTTCTCGAAGCTTATCTGCAATGTTGCCTAATGTAAACATTTATAAGGCGGAGGCGACACACAAAGTTACTCATTTAATCTTTTTATTAACTTATGGTCTTCGGCAACCAACAACAAATCCAGCACCAAAAAAAAACTATAATACATTTTAATATATCCCGTCATGGTCATTCAACACATTGATGTCCAATACCTGATATAGGCCTCTTAAAAAGCAATATTCGCTATACTCGCAGTGATAAAAAAACTTGGTTTTTCTTTGGAATTTATTCCTCTTTTATCAACATCATCTGCTAGGTATAAGCCTACCACAATAGAGGAGGGAATTGGACAGTCGCCCTTTTTCAGTGACAGTGAAAATATAATTTGAAACTAATACGATGTTTTAAGTTTTGCTCACCTCCTCGGGGCTGGAGTAGTCCAGGTCTATTTCCGTCCAGGTGTCGCCGTCGGGCAGGCAGTGCGGCCGCTGCGCGTCGGCGGCCCGGCGCAGCCACTCGCGCACACTCGCGTCCGCGCTGTGGTCGCACAGCTCCTCCAGGTTCTCACTCGTGTTCGACTCACTCGCCATATCTGTTATCGTCGAACGATCCACATCTGAATGAATGAACGAATGTTTGGCGTAAGGAATTAGAATCTGCATAGATAGTCTCCAAAAAGCGAGACCTACAATAAGTAAAAGTATCACTTTTTTTTAATCCTAATTGGGATTGTTGAAGAGAAAAAATTTTAATACCTCGTTTTTTTTGATGACAAATTAATGAAATATTGAACCTATTGCTTTCAATTCTGCGTGCAGTTCGCATAGAAAGATATACCCCGCCGAAAGTATATCCATTTTTTTCATAATTTGAAAAATATTGAACGTAATTGTTCTATGTTTTTTTACGCAAAATGTCTAAATCCATCCATCAGCTGATAGACATCCACCGCTGAATATAGGCATCCTCCAATAGTGGGGGGATTTGGGTCGTTTCCCACCACTCTAGTCCAATGCGGGTTGGTGGAGAGCCAGAGTTCCGTTTGGTGATTTAGCAGAGTGACTTTGTTCTCGTGTGTTATTGGGCCTGATCCCTTACACCCCATGAAAAATGCTTACAAGTTAGACTTGTCACGTGATCCAAATTGAACTGTGTCAAATGATAATTCTTTTTGTCCAACTGGATTATGGGAACCTTTCTGTTTTACATCTTGGTCAGCTAAAATGTACCGTTTAGAAGTCAGGTTCGAAATTTCTGACTTCCGGTCACCAAGTCGTTCCATAAACTCTGACCGATCTGAGTAATATATCGCAAAAATTGTCCAAATCGGTCAGACCGTTTCGGAGATATGCATGTAATAAACAGACACACAGACATTTAAGAAGGTAGATCATATATGGCCATAACGATACCATTTCTAGTTGACTGCCTCCTGGAACGGTGTCGGTGAATTTCATCGGATATCCTCTCAAGATTTCTCAAAGCTGACGAGTATTGTTGTTTGGCTTCCGCAACTTGCTCCTCCAAGGTTTGAATGCGCGCCTTCTGCGCCTCCAGCGCCGTGTTGATGCGAGCCTTCTCCTCAAAGTATGGCCTGAAATACATACCAGTAGAATCCAGCTCTGAAGACTAAACAAATCGTCCCTTTCCCTCATATAACATTTACACAAGCAATCTTAATATGCAAATTTTACTTATATTAATATACCCCAGTGACACAAATTTATCTCAGAGAAAACAAAAACAACACATAATGTGATTCTTTTTAAATAATTATATAAAAATACTAATTAAATAATTTTATTTATTAAATACACATATTTATTAGAAACAGACTAAACAAAAACAAACAAGAGCTTTGTAGAAGAATGCATATTGAATACAAACTAGTGGCATGCATAGACAATACTGCGGCAGATACAAGACATGCATAGATAAAAGAAAATAAAAAAAGTTGTACGTCAAACTTTTGGCATTTATAGATTATAAAGCAACAAACACAAGACGTGCACAGATAAAAGAAAATAAAAAAGTACGTCAAACTTTTGGTATTCATAGATAATAAAGCAACAGACACAAGACGTGCACAGATAAAAGAAAATAAAAAAGTTGTACGTCAAACTTTTGGTATTCATAGATAATAAAGCAACAGATACAAGACATGCACAGATGAAAGAAAATAAAAAAGTTGTGTACCAAACGTGGGCATTGCATTGCGGTCGACGTCGTGCGGCCTGCGAAAGAGAAACAGTACTGTGCAAACTAAACTATACAAGCTTAGAGAGGGTACTTGGCGGCAAGCTATTAAAAAAAGAAGTTATTAGTTCTTGACAAGCAGTCTATCTACAACAGCGGTCGCCAAACTTTATGACATCACTAACCGGCAAAATCATAATTTAAATCCAGCCGACAATTAATACGATTTTATGAGTTAAGCATATTAAAATAATCTACTTATTTCTTACAAGCATAATATTCATGCCGACCATCATTTTGGCGACCACTGATCTAAATATTTTTATATTGTGATAAAAACTTTCGCTAATAATAATAAAAAGGTTGATAAAACTTTTTGCTAAAATATTTTATAAAGAAAAAATTGAGTCTGTATGTACAAATCCGTTATTAGTGATCTATATGATAGGTGTAGGTGATGGGGAGGTAATTCGCATCCCTTTTTATTTCCAATCAGACTAGGGAAGTATTTTAAGTTTGTGACGTATTTTTTTATTTCGCGATACCCTTACCCACAACATGGTGCTGGTTAAGATACAAAGACCACATTGCGACATAAGAAGTTAGGTATCGTTACCCCAGTAATTTAACTAGTAAACAGCCCCCCTCAAACCGGACCACAGTAATGTATTAAAAAATAACGTGATAGATAACCTTAGAAATCAATGTCATAAGAAACATTCCGTAGTAAAGAATTTCCAAGGACATGCACATTGGCTTTCTCTGCCTCCACTTCTCCATGTGTTTCCTGAACTGTATCTCACGGTTAAGACAGTATACTGTTAACTTTACTGTGTATTAAGCATATATGTGATAAAAATCTACAGTAGAAACTTTTGTTTTTTTTTTAAACTAAAATATGTGTTATTTAGTACAAAATCTGTTCTTTTTTTCAATAATTTAACTATAAAATATGGTCTGTAGGCAACCAGAGTCTCCTCTGCCTTGGTGCAGCCTTGTAGTTAGTTCCAGCTAGTAGGCTTAAGAGGAGTATACCTCAAAACATGGAAAAAATTATATGGTTCCATATTTACCATATCATTATAGTATTACAGAAAGCCATGGCCTTCTTTGACATGGACTTAAGAATTGTGACTCTGATGTATTCTTCCAGAGACCACATTGGAGCAATACATTAAAAAAGCAAACAGCGGGCAGAATGCCCCCATTTTGAATATTAGTTTTTTGGTAAGAATCAATTATTATAAACATACATAGTGTTAAATGGACTTACCTAGACTTTGCTATGTGTCTCTTCAGACCATTCTGCAGTTGTTGCACTAAAGCAGCGGCAGCCCGGTGTGCCGCAGCCTTAGTTCTTTGTGTTACCGTAGCAGCCGCCCTATCTGATTCAGCCTAGAAGAAAAAGAATAGTTTTCTCATAAATGTAATTTTTATTTCTATTGTTTCAATTAGTCATTCATTCAATAGTCTGTTCAATCATTAGTTAAGTCATATAATAGTTCATTCATTCATTCATCTGTTACTTCATATATCATTCATGGTAAATAGGTAAGATAGTAGCACAACAGAGGTTGTCAGCAGTCAGCAATAGTGGGAACAAATTGGAAAAAAGAACAGAGTAAGTTATTACTATAACAGGTCTGCATAACATATTTACAACTTCAGTTTGTATAGTTACCTGATTAACTCTATGAGTTGCATGGTTGAGCATTTCTTGCCAGGCGGGATCAAGTGTGAGACCTCCTTCAGAGCCCTCAGCAAGCCTTGCGAGTCCTTGTTCTGCCAAGTACACCATCTCCCGTGCAGCGGCATGGGCACTGTTGGCTTTGTCATAAGCCAGTGTAGCTGTCTGAAGCTCTTGTGAGGTCTGTAATATAGTTTTTTTTTTTTCAA
Source organism: Pachliopta kotzebuea (assembly GCA_018246255.1). Lineage (NCBI taxonomy): Eukaryota > Metazoa > Arthropoda > Insecta > Lepidoptera > Papilionidae > Pachliopta > Pachliopta kotzebuea. The sequence goes on along the minus strand of DWLS01001077.1, from coordinate 2,452 downwards.
TGTAATGAGAAAACCATTTTGAGGTAGTACAAAACTCATCTTCATTGAATAAGGGATAGGAATGATTTCAGAGTCAAAATGAATACAAAAAACCTTGTTTTATCTTTCTACTACATCTTTACCAAAATTAATAAATATGTAAAAATATTAAATCAAAACTCTACTGCTATTTAAAATGATTTTTTTTATAATGCTTGTCTTTGGTAAATACTCACAGTATTTGCTCTAAATCTTGCTTCATAATAAGGCCTTGCTTTGTGTACACTGGTGCCCAATTTCTTTGTCAACTGTTGTATGCGTAAATGACCTTCTGCAAGAAGACGTCGAAATGCCAAACGTGCCTCATCCAACTCTACTTCTAGGCGGTTTATCTCATCAGTAGCTGTATTTAAGCGTTCTAATTCAATCTAAAATTTAAAGAAAATTTAACCACTGTGAAAAAAGTCTTGTTTTTGCAAGAGGTTTGGTATTTTAACACATAACTCATAGCACACAAGCATTGTTTTATTTCCATAGTTAATCATATGTAGGCCAGTGTACTATAGGCATGCATGCATCACCATCTACTGCTGAGTGTCACTCAATATCACGTGAAATCGAAATATTGACATGTTGTTTCTATTCTATAAGGAATCCGCTAATTTCCCAATCACTAACATTTAGAATTGAAAACGTGTACATAATATTAAGAGAAATATTAAAATAATAATTATTGACGCCATTAAGACGCGTAATAAATTCAACCAATTTTGAAATACTAAAAAATTATATTAATAACAACTAAAATGTTTTACATATAAGTTAATAAACATTCATTGCTAATAGAACCTTTAGTAAACGTTTAGTAATATCATGGATAAAGTAAATAAATCGAAATATGACATATATCTGCAGAAAGGATTTTCTTCTATTTATTTTTTAATTGCACTCAAAATTATCGATTATTTTTACCTGTACTCGCGGATCTAAAGCTTCAGAACATTCAGCTGTACTTTCGTTCATTGTTATATCAAGTAAGAATCATTTTAAAGTAAAATAATGTCTTGAAAATGTGTCCATTAATACATTTTGTTCTTCCAATACTAATTTTTATTACGTCGCCATCGCTAAAAAGCGAATTTAGCATAAAATTAAGAATAACAAGGTCTATTTATTACACCCGTTCGATACCTCCTATTTCATGTATTATCTGTGACTATTAGACCTTAATACAGATAAAGTAAAAAATTAAGAAACGTCATTTTATGCAAAGGTATACAAGTGTAAACATGTGTATTTATATTTAATATGAAAATAAAATTTATCGGGTTGCAGAGGTATTGAACTTTCATAATTTTTAATATTTATTATAAAGATATACCCTTATTGATTTTACGATCGATTAAGTTCTTCGTAAGTTTTTGATGTACATTGATATTAACTTATACAAAACTATGAAATTTTAACTATAACACTTTTAATTGATCTAAATATGTTTTATTTATGCTTTTGAAATATACAATGTAAGTTACAAAAATGAATATGTTGTTTTTGATATCTATCATGTATTAGACCCCTTTGTCCCAGATGTTTAAAAAAAATCTGCAGAATTGTCAAAGTCAGCTTTGACTTTTAACTAGCGATTTACTTTCTTCCTGATTTCGTCAACTAAAAATTCTAAATATGGTATTCAATTTAATCAAAGCTACTTAATTTTCATGGTTTATTGTTTTGTTATATATGTTTTATATTTCTTAACAGGCAACCGAAGTTGAAGAGACTATTAAAAGAATTCAAGCCCATAAAGGAGTCATGGGAGTAATAGTTGTGAATCATGAAGGTTTGGTCGATTTTATTTAAAACCATAGCAACAGTAAAAAAATCAATGCCATGTAGTCATAAAAACATTATAATTTACATAGATATATTTTAATTTTTCAGGTATACCTATCAAAAGTTCATTAGATAATGCAACATCGGTCTTGTATTCGGGTTTAATCGGACAATTAACTGAGAAAGCTAAAAATGTTGTACGTGAAATGGTAATTAATTATTTTATAAATTAATTATTTTTTTTATTTAACAATTTGCAATCAGTCAATAACTTTAAGCAAATGTGAGGAAGGTTGGGCATTCAGGAGTGATTTCTTCAGTAGGAAAGGTCTTTCTTTGAAGCAAAGACCTTAGTGGTCTTATTTTAAAGTATTATAGCAGCCCTTTTTAGTCTTCTCTTGTGACCGCATTTAAATAAAGTGGCTTCTAGAGGATTGGCATGGTTCACAATTCTTCTTTTATAGCGCTCAGACATTAATTTAATTTCCTGCTGTACTGTGTTAACTTTCAGGACATCATGTACCTCTGAGTTTTTTATGAACCACGGGGCATTTGAGATGTTTTTTAGTATACGGTTTTGCACTCTCTGTATGATATTTAGATTTGTGGCACTTGCAGTACCCCAAATTTGTATCCCATA